>RYYW01000346.1:40744-62195 GCA_013621005.1 Aeschynomene evenia | reverse complement strand
GAAGAGGAGGACCACCTCAGAAGTTGGTTCAAGTAATGCTTCCTCATGTTGTAGTTGTTGTTCTGGTTGCATCTGAGTAGCTTCTGGGAGTCTCAGTAGGTTGATCCAGTTCCTTCTGGACATCAAGCATTGTCTGAGCTAGTGACTCAGCATTCACAGCAGCAGCCTCGGTTGTGGTTGCCTCAGAGAGTTCCACCATAGAAATCTCAGAGGGCTTCTTCTGGGCTCTTTCTTGGAGCTTCCAACATCTGGAGTGCGATGCTCAATGCGGAAGCTTGCCGCATCTTCTTCCTCAGACGAAGAATCAGCAACATTTCCTCCATGCCCCTGAACGTCTTCTCTGGTTTGAGAGAACATTCCCAGAGGGGGAGTGATGAGAAGCTTCTGCTTCTTCTTCAGCAGCAGCAACAGCAGTGGTAGTAGTGATGGTGGCAACAGCAGCAACTGCTATAATTTCTTTACCCGTCGGCTTCGGCGGCTCTTTTCTTAGTGGTTTTTATCCCCACTCCTTTGTGAGACTTTCCCTGATAATTCAAGGAATGCAGGAGTTTAGTTTTAAATTTGGTGGGTTTAAAACCAGCAACAGAATCAGAACAGGAATTGAAGTAGAAGAAGATTTAAGAAAGGAAGGTGGAGTTTTAGAGTAAGCTTTTACCAAACGACCACGTTTCTTTTTTCCCTTCTGGTGGCACGTCTGGGACTTGGAGAGTTCGAGGTGCTTTCCTCTTTCTGGTCAGGAGTTGCTCAGAAGTTGTTTCTTCTGAGTCTTCCAGCAGCCTCAACAACCTCAGTTTCTTCTGAGGAGTCTTCTGAGCTTCCTCAGAAGCCATACTCCTTGTCACCCTTGTTGGAGAAGGATGAGTCACCTTTTGCTTCTTTCTTTTCTTTCTGAAGGATCGGAAACCTTTTCCTTTCCTTTTTCAGCCTTAGAGGCTGGTTGGGACCAGCAGCTCCCTTAGAAGGCTTTGCTTCCTCCTTCTTCTTCTTGATGTTGTTGAAAGTGACCATCGTGAATTTGCTGTGGTTGAAGACATACTCGTAGTCTTCAAGTGGGAAGGAGAGATGGTCGAGGATTCTGGTCAGAAGGCTTCCGTAAGGTAGACTTGTGAGAGCCCTCTTAGGATGAGCTTGGTGCATCATGTAGTTGAGCACCATCCTTCCAAAATCTACTCTTTCCTTTTTCAGCAGGTGGTACAATAGGCATGCATCCATGGTGGTAACGTTCCCCATGTCTCCAATCTGAGGGAGAAGGGTATGTTGAACAACTGAGAAGATGATTCTGGCCTCTTGCGTAAGATGAGGCACCTTTACGCCCTTGAGTGGTAGACTGTTGCTACCAGTCAGAAGTGTCACCACTTCTTCTTCTGAGTCATCTACCTCCTTGACCCATTCTGGGTCGTCGGCGATGACAGCCCCACCATTCAAGGTCTTGAAAACTTTGTTGATGTCAGAGGAGGAAAAGCAGATTTGCTGATCAGCAATCGTGCTTTTGACCCCTTTGTTGGTGAACCTTTCAATTTGAGAGTAGAAGGCCCTCACCACATTTGGGTAGCATACATCCTCGGAGCTCATCATGGCTGGCCATCCAGGTTGCTTAAGGAATGTGAGCTGAAGTTCGTCCACCTGGTTGTAGACATTGAGAGGCAATACCCTTCCCATGGCTAGATTCCGTGGGAGATAGGTCTTGTAAAATAGGGATTGCATCTTCTCATCTTCATAGAGGATGTCTTCTGATATCTCATTAAGGTTATTTCTCATTAATCCCTTAATTTCTCCAGACGAGGCCATTTGGTAGAAAGGGTTTAAATTTGGAATGAGATGAAGGGAGATAGAGAAGGACAAGAGAGCAGAGATAGCAGAGAGAGAGAGATGGGATATAAAACAGATGAAGATTGGAAAGCGAGGAGAGGATTTGGCAGAGTTTTGGTAAGTTTTAAGCGCAAAGTGCTCAAATAGAACAATGCCATGAGTATTTATAGAACTGGCTTGTAACTAGCCGTTTCTGACGCTTGTCCCAAAAGTTACCGTTGGTAACTTGTTTCTCGGAAGGTACCCTTCTGAGAGAAGTGGTCCTTCTGAGAAATGCTCCTTCTGAGAAATGTTTCAGAAGATCTCCTTTCTGAGGGATGAGTCTTCTAAGAACAAATTTTCTCAGATAGAGTTTTCTGTGTTTATCCTACTTCTAGCTCAGAAGCTTAGTTCTATTTTGTTGTCTCAGAGTCTAAACTAGGACTAAGGGGGGTTTCTAAGAAAAAAAATTCTAATTTCAAAGTACTTAGAAACGTCTTAACTTAAGAAGTCCTTTCAGAACATTGAAACGATCCTCGGGTAAAGGCTTTGTAAATATATCTGAGATTTGATCCTTAGTATTCACAAATTTGAGTTCAATGTCGCCTTTTTGCACATGATCCCAAATAAAATGATGTTTTATATAAATGTGCTTAGATCGAGAATGCTGAATAGGATTCTTAGCTAAGTTGATAGCACTTGTATTATCACAAAGGATAGGAATTTTGGTGTACCTTAATTGATAATCAAGTAGCTGATTCTTAATCCAGAGCATCTGAGAACAGCAGTTTGCAGCAGACACATATTCAGCTTCAGCAGTTGATAGGGCGATCATATTTTGCTTCTTGCAAGACCAAGTGATCAAGCATTTTCCAAAGAAGCAGCAGCAGCCACTTGTGCTTTTGCGATCGATCCTATCTCCAGCGTAGTCAGCATCACAATATCCTACAACATCAGAAGAACAACCTTTCTCGTACCAATGACCAAGATTAGTAGTTCCACTTAAATATCGTAAAATTCGTTTAACTGCAGTTAAATGTGATTGCTTAGGCTTAGACTGGAATCTGGCACAGATCCCAACACTAAGTTGAATATCTGGTCTGGAGGCAGTTAAGTAGAGAAGTGAGCCAATCATCCCTCGATAGTTGCTTTCTGAAACTTTCTCACCATCTTCATCCAAGTCAATTACTTGAGAGGGATGCATGGGAGTGCTCATGGGTTTGGCCTTATCCATCAGAAACTTCCTCAGAAGTTCTTTGGTATACTTCTCTTGGTGGATAACAGTCCCTTCTGACTCTTGCTTGATTTGCAATCCTAGGAAGAATTTTAATTCTCCCATCATGCTCATCTCGAATTCACCTTGCATAAGCTTGGAGAATTCTTTGCAGAGGCATTCGTTGGCTGCGCCAAATATTATGTCATCAACATAAATCTGGACAATCAAGAAGCCAGAGTCTTTTGAGAGTGTAAAGAGAGTTGTGTCCATTTTCCCTCTTGAGAATCCGTTTTTAAGCAGGAAGGAGCTCAATCTATCGTACCAAGCTCTGGGAGCTTGTTTCAGACCATAGAGAGCCTTCGTAAGCTTAAATACGTGATCAGGGAATGCATCATTCACAAAACCAGGAGGTTGTTTTACATAAACTTCCTTAGAAAGGTATCCATTCAAGAAGGCAGACTTAACGTCCATCTGATAGAGTTTGAAACCTTTGTGTGCAGCAAAAGCTAGCAACATTCTGATAGCTTCCAATCTTGCGACTGGAGCGAAAGTTTCATCGTAGTCTATCCCTTCTTGTTGGTTGTACCCTTGAGCAACCAATCTGGCCTTGTTTTTCACGACTTGACCGTTTTCATCAAGTTTGTTTCGAAACACCCATTTAGTCCCAATGACACTCTTGCCTTTGGGCTTCTGAGTTAGTTTCCAAACCTGATTTCTCTCGAATTGGTCAAGTTCATCCTGCATGGCATTTACCCAGCTAGGATCATCTAACGCCTCTTCTATGGAGTCTGGTTCAAGTTCAGAAACCATAGCAAGATTTGTATAGTTCCTTCTGGTTCTTACGCTACGTTCTGGATCACCCAAGACTTCATTCTGAGAGATGTTCTTCAAGTCTCTTGAACCTCTAATCCTTTTAGGAGTATGATTCTGAGAAGGAGACACAGAGGGTTCTCTTTCTGAGTCATCAGAAGCTTGACCTTCTGAGAATCTAGGTTCCATTGTATTTGGAGAAGTAGATTCTCTAGGTTCTGGAGCTTCAATGATGCTACTGGATTTTTCTTTAGATGGAGATGGTTGTTCCATGGGTTGGAAGTCAGTCTCATCATCTATAAGAATTTTCTTTTTGGCTTTCTCAGAAGTGATGTTGAGTTTCTCAAACTCATCTTCTAAGTCTGCATCTTTCTGAGACATGTCCTTACTAAGTTCTTTGAACTTAATATGGATTGTCTCTTCAACACATTTACTCCTTTTGTTATATACTCTGTAAGCTTTAGAGACTAAGGAGTATCCTAGGAAGCATCCATCATCGGACTTAGGATCAAACTTAGAGAGTTTGTCCTTTGTGTTGAGAATAAAATAAGAAGAACGAAATACATGGAAATAAGAAATGTTTGGTATTTTATTCTTCCATAGCTCGTAAGGAGTCTTTTTCAGAATTGGTCTCAGAAAGACTCGATTCTGAATGTTGCATGAAGTGTTAACTGCTTCAGCCCAGAAACCTTTTGAAAGTCCGCTTTCTAAAAGCATTGTTCTTGCCATCTCTTGAAGGCTTCGATTCTTTCTCTCAGCCACTCCATTTTGTTGAGGAGTTCTGGGAGATGAGAATTCGTGAGCAATGCCCAGATTTTATCAAAACTTTTCGAAAGCATGGTTCTCAAATTCACCACCATGATCTGATCTTATGGCATGAATGTGCGAATCCTTTTCTGTTGAAACTCTTTTTGCAAATGCTTTGAACTTCTCAAAAGTTTCTTCCTTAGAGGCTAGAAAGAAAACCCAAGTGAATATGGAGTAATCATCCACTATGACAAGACCATAGCGTTTTCCAGAAAGGGAAGCCGTTCTGGTTGGTTCAAAGAGATCCATGTGGAGCAGTTCCAGTGGTTTCTGAGTGGAAATACCACTTTTACTGGGAAAGGAAGCTTTGGTCTGTTTCCCTTTTTCACAGAAGTCGCAGGTTGCATCCTTCTGATACTTAATTCTGGGAAGGCCCTTTACAAGTCCTTTCTGAGAGAGTTCAGAAAGAAGTCTCATATGGACATGACCAAGTTTCTTATGCCATAGCCATTTGTCTTCTTGGACAGAGACAAGGCACTCCACGTTTTGATCCTTTAGATCATCCAGATGGATAACATAGATGTTACCAACACGTTTTCCTTCCAGAACAATCTTGTCATTGTGAGATTAATCACATGACAATACTTGGCATAAAACTCAACCTTTAAGCCTTTGTCACAAAATTGACTAATGCTTAATAGATTGTGAGTTAAGCCATCGACCAAAAGTACATCTGAGATTTGATGAGAGGAATCCTTACCAACATCTCCTATTGCAGTGACTCTTCCCTTAGCGCCATCACCGAATCGCACTGTTCCGCCTTTCTTGGGCTTGAGACTTCTGAACCAGTGCTTGCTTCCAGTCATGTGCCTCGAGCAGCCACTGTCAAGGTACAACTGCTCATCGTGGTGGTGGAGCAGCGCTTGATGATGTACCTGCAGTCACAAAGTTAATAGATTTAGGTACCCATTCTTTGTTGGGTCCTTGCTTGTTAGCTTTCTTGGACTTTTGCCTTCTTTTCTTAGAGGGGTTATGGTTTCGAGAATCAGAAATCTTTTGTTTTCCCTTTTCAGAAGCACTTGCTTTCTGAGAAGTTTTACCCTTCTGAGAGGGGTTAGTCTTCTTAGAAGGTTTTGCTTTCTGAGTTTTCTTCTTAGCCTTCTGAGGCTTAGAGATTTTTCCTTTTTTCAACATAGGGCATTTTTCAGAACCATGACCGCTCTTAAAACATGCAATGCACATGCGGGGTGATTTAGTTAAGAGTGGATCAAGATTATGTGGTTCAAAGACTTCTTCATATCCAAGACCGCTTTTGTCTTTATAGGGTCTTTGACCCCCAAGCAAAAGACTTAGCATTTTTTCACCATTTACCATCTTAACTAAGTCAGAGGTTAGAAGTTCATTTGTCTTTTGCAGTTCGATCATGGCCTTTTCAGCCTTTTCTACTGTGATTGAAGACAAACTTTCTAATGCTTGATACAGGTCATGACTTTCAAGGTATCTACCTTTGAAGTCGTCTCTTTCAAGCCTTAGGTTCTGAACTTCTTGAGTTAGTCTTACATTTTCAGCTTCTGTGTTTTTAAAAGATTTTTTGAGGTCGCTGAAACTGTTAGCTAACTCGTTTGAGTCTTTCAGAAGATCATAGTAGAGTTCTGAGAGCTCATCGTATGAGTATGAAAGAGGAGGGGAATTTTGTACCTCTTCTGACTCAGATTCCGTTTCCAGAATGTAGTCAGTTCCTGCCATGAAGCAAACATTAGCTTCTTCTTCCTCACTTGCTGCTTCAGAAGCTTCGTCTTCTGAATCACTCCAGGTTGCAGCCATTGCCTTCTTTTTCTTTCTGGGAATGAATTTCTTCTTCCCTTTGTTTTGTGGACACTCCGTCTTGAAGTGGCCTTTTTCTCCACATCCAAAGCATGTGGCATCTGAAGGCTTTGACTTTCCTTTCTTAGGAGTGAACTCCTTGCTTTTGTTTGGCCTCTTTCTCCAGGCTTTCTTCATTTTCTTTACTAGGAGAGAGATGTCGTCTTCGTCGGATTCTGAGCCTTCATCATTGTCAGACTCAGAAGCTTCTTCAGCTTTGAAAGCTTTGGAAGACTTTGTGACTTGACTATTCAGAGCCAATCCCTTCTGAGGTCTGGAGGAAGCGGATGGTCCTCCGAGCAACCCTTCTAGTTCGATCTCATGCGTTCTGAGCGAACCAAATAGTACATCCAAACCCAGCTGGTTTAGATCCTTGGCTTCCTGGATTGCTGTGACCTTAGGACGCCATTTTGCAGAGAGGCTTCTGAGGATTTTTCTTACCATCTCAGCGTTTGAATAAGTCTTTCCCAAGACTTTCAGCTGATTGATGATATGGAGAAATCTTATTGACATGCTGTCAATAGTTTCCTCAGGCTGCATGCTAAAGGACTCGTATTTGTGTACGAGCATTGAGATTTTTGTTTCCTTGACTTCGTCATTACCTTCGTGCAGCATATGAAGTCTTTCCCAAATCTCTTGTGCAGTATCACATGACACAATTTTTTCATATTCTACCTTGGGTAAAGCACAGAGGAGAATATACTTGGCTTTGAAGTTGAGCTGTATCTTCTCCTTCATCTCTTGAGTCCATTCGTCCTTAGGGACCCGTCTTGTATAGGTTCTGAGTGCTGGAGGTGCCACTCCTGGCTCAGCGTCTGTTGCAACTACAGCATCCTCTGTAATTGTCTGCAGAGGCTGATAGTCTCCATTCTCGATCCTATCCCATAAGTCCAGACTAGTGTGTTTGATGAACAGCGTCATCCTGTCACGCCAGTAGTCGAAGCTGTCTCCGAGAAACATCGGAGGTCTGTTTATTGAAGCCCCATCTAATATGAATGCAGCTGGTGAATTCATATTTCCCTTCGTGGATCTTTTTCCTTGACACTGCGAAGTGCTCAACCCCTTAAGGACTGAGCTCTGATGCCAATTGAAAGTGTATGTGTGCACGAGAAGGGGGGGTTGAATCGTGCAAGTTTAAAAAAATTACTTCTTAAAACTTTTACTTAGAAAGCTGTTTTTACTCAGAAGGTAGATTTAAGAGTTTGCAGCGGAAATTGCTTTCTGAGAAGATTAAGTTTCTGAGAACTTAGTCTTTCTAAGAAAGTTCCTTTGTGAGGAATTTTAAGAAAATGACTTAAAGTTAGAGTTTCTTAAAAGCTTTCTGATTTTGATCAATAAGGTTTTCACGAGACCTCTTAATTAGAATCGTGGTAGAGTTTTTCTCAAAGATTTATGCAAGTAAAGAGCAAGGGAGAAAAGCTTAACACAAAGAATTTTATACTGGTTCGGTTATAACCAACCTACTCCAGTCCTCAACCTTCAGTTGAGAGTTCTTAGATATTCTTCTTAAAGTGCCTTCCCAGACAACACTGCCTTTACCAAGTAAAGGACTTCCACCACTTCACAACCCGAAGTGGATTTCCTTGCCTCACACTAGAGGACTTCCTTGCCTCCAACACTAGAGGACTTCCTTGCCTCCAACACTAGAGGACTTCCTTGCCTTAATCACTTAAGGACTTTGAACATTGCCTCAAACACCAGAGGACTTAAAACTGCCTTCACACAAAGAAGGACTTGGCGTTTTTTTGAAAGTTTAATTTGATCGAAAACGACTACCAAGACTAAGTTACAAACCTAGTTTTACACTTAGTAGACTTCTAGAAATAACTTACACAGGGTAAGGATTTACACAAATAATGAACTAGAAGATTTTCGCAAAGTTAGAAGAACAATTTCGTAAAATTGTCTTTCTGAGAAAGTTCTAAGTTTTCGCAGATGATTTTCAATTCAGCAGAGTTTTTGCACGTTTAATCAAGAGTTTTTAGCGCAAGAATTTCGTCACATTGCTCTGGAATTGAACTCATATATATAGGCATCAAAGAGCCGCGAAATTAGAAGCTTTCACTTTGCTTATGTGGCTGTGTCCTTTTCAGAACGACTCCCTGCTACAGTCAGCGTGAAATAAGAACTTTTCAGAACTGCACAGTGCGCGTGTTCCCACTTCCTTAGCTAGTTGTAGCGAGCTTTCTGAGACTGCTTGCGATCCCTTGAGTCCAGACACTTGGTTGCTTCTGAGTCCAACTTTCTGAGAGTTGTACGGACTTCTGAGGCGAACCTTCTGAGGGAAGACCCTTCTGAGAACTACTAGTCGCAAGGTCTTCTGAGACCCTTCTGAGGCGACAGTGTTCTTTCCTCAGAAACATGTTTTCACCTTTTGCGCTTCTGAGACATCCTTTCTGATATCTTTTGGCGCTATGATTTTATCAATTGATCTCGAGGCTACTTGATGTTTTGTCTTGGTCTTTGCTCATGGTATTGCAATAATTTAAAGCTTTCTGAGACACTTAGCGCACATATTAGCAAAACCTTAAGTAAAATTTTTATACTTATGGCTTACCTTGTTATCATTAAAACTTTCATTGCTCTAAGAGAATTATGCCTAATTCTTTCAGAATGGTTCTGGAGCTTACAAGTAAGACTTAATGAAGCTCAATACACTCAATTAGGACCAAAATAGGCTCATTACATCATCCTTTGGTTATCTACAACATCCTAGTGACTAAAATAGAAGAATTGACCAAAGTAAGAACTAATGAAGCTCAATACACTCAATTAGGACCAAAATAGGCTCATTACATCATCCTTTGGCAGAATTGACCAAAGTAAGACCTAATGAAGCTCAATACACTCGATTAGGACAGAAAAAGGCTCACTACATCATCCTTTGGTTATATAAACCCTCGTAGTAACTAAAATAGAAGAATTGACCAAAGTGAGACCTAATGAAACTCAATACACTCAATTAGGACCAATATAGGCTCATTACATCATCCTTTGGTTATCTACACCATCCTAGTGACTAAAATGGTAGAATTGACCAAAGTAAGAACTAATGAAGCTCAATACACTCAATTAGGACCAAAATAGGCACATTACATAACCCTTTGGTGATCTAAACCTTCCTAGTGACTAAAATTGAAGAATTGACCAGAGTAAGACCTAGTGAAGCTCAATACAATCGATTAGGACCGAAAAAGGCTCACTTCATCATCCTTTGGTTATCAAAGGCTCCTTAGTGACTAAAATGGAAGAATTGACCAAAGTAAAACCAAATGATGCTCAATACACTTAATTAGGACCATAATAGGCTCATTACATCATCCTTTGGCTATCTGAAACTTCCTAGTGACTAAAATGGAGACATTGACCAAAGTAAGACCAAATGGAGCTCAATACACTCAATTAGGACCAAAATAGGCTCATTACATCATCCGTTGGCTATCAAAACCTTCCTACTGACTAAAATGGATCCATTGACCAAAGTAAGACCAAATGGAGCTCAATAAACTCAATTAGGAACAAAATAGGCCCATTACATCCTCCTTTGGTTATCTACACCATGCTAGTGACTAAAATGGAAGAATTGACCAATGTATGACCTAACAGAGCTCAATACACTCAATTAGGATCAAAATAGGCTCATTACATCACCTTTTGGTTATCTACAACATCCTAGTGACTAAAATGGAAGAATTGACCAAAGTAAGACCTAATGAAGGTCAATATACACAATTAGGACCAAAATAGGCTTATTACATCATCCTTTGGTTATCTAAACCTTCTTAGTGACTAAAATGGTGTCATTGACCAAAGTAAGACTTAATGAAGCTCAATACAATCAATTAGGACCAAAATAGGCTCATTACATCATCCTCTGGTTATCTACAACATCCTAGTGACTAAAGTAGAAGAATTGACCAAAGTAAGGACTAATGAAGCTCAATACACTCAATTAGGACCAAAATAGGCTCATTACATCATCCTTTGGAAGAATTGACCAAAGTAAGACCTAATGAAGCTCAATACACTCGATTAGGACCGAAAAAGGCTCACTACATCATCCTTTAGTTATATAAACCTTCGTAGTAACTAAAATAGAAGAATTGACCAAAGTGAGACCTAATGAAGCTCAATACACTCAATTAGGACCAAGATAGGCTCATTACATCATTCTTTGGTTATCTACACCATCCTAGTGACTAAAATGGTAGAATTGACCAAAGTAAGAACTAATGAAGCTCAATACACTCAATTAGGACCAAAATAGGCACATTACATAACCCTTTGGTGATCTAAACCTTCCTAGTGACTAAAATTGAAGAATTGACCAGAGTAAGACCTAGTGAAGCTCAATACAATCGATTAGGACCGAAAAAGGCTCACTTCATCATCCTTTGGTTATCAAAGGCTCCTTAGTGACTAAAATGGAAGAATTGACCAAAGTAAAACCAAATGATGCTCAATACACTTAATTAGGACCATAATAGGCTCATTACATCATCCTTTGGCTATCTGAAACTTCCTAGTGACTAAAATGGAGACATTGACCAAAGTAAGACCAAATGGAGCTCAATACACTCATTAGGACCAAAATAGGCTCATTACATCATCCGTTGGCTATCAAACCTTCCTACTGACTAAAATGGATCCATTGACCAAAGTAAGACCAAATGAGCTCAATAAACTCAATTAGGAACAAAATAGGCCCATTACATCCTCCTTTGGTTATCTACACCATGCTAGTGACTAAAATGGAAGAATTGACCAATGTATGACCTAACAGAGCTCAATACACTCAATTAGGATCAAATAGGCTCATTACATCACCCTTTGGTTATCTACAACATCCTAGTGACTAAAATGGAAGAATGACCAAAGTAAGACCTAATGAAGCTCAATATACACAATTAGGACAAAATAGGCTCATTACATCATCCTTTGGTTATCTAAACTTCCTAGTGACTAAAATGGTGTCATTGACCAAGTAAGACTTAATGAAGCTCATACAATCAATTAGGACCAAAATAGGCTCATTACATCATCCTTTGGTTATCTACAACATCCTAGTGACTAAAATAGAAGAATTGACCAAAGTAAGGACTAATGAAGCTCAATACACTCAATTAGGACCAAATAGGCTCATTACATCATCCTTTGGAAGAATTGACCAAAGTAAGACCTAATGAAGCTCAATACACTCGATTAGGACCGAAAAAGGCTCACTACATCATCCTTTAGTTATATAAACCTTCGTAGTAACTAAAATAGAAGAATTGACCAAAGTGAGACCTAATGAAGCTCAATACACTCTATTAGGACCAAGATAGGCTCATTACATCATTCTTTGGTTATCTACACCATCCTAGTGACTAAAATGGTAGAATTGACCAAAGTAAGAACTAATGAAACTCAATACACTCAATTAGGACCAAAATAGGCTCATTACATAACCCTTTGGTTATCTTAACCTTCCTAGTGACTAAAATTGAAAATTTGACCAGAGTAAGACCTAATGAAGCTCAATACACTCGATTAGGACCGAAAAAGGCTCACTACATCATCCTTTGGTTATCTAAGGCTCCTTAGTGACTAAAATGGAAGAATTGACCAATGTAAAACCAAATGAAGCTCAATACACTTAATTAGGACCAAAATAGGCTCATTACATCATCCTTTGGCTATCTAAAACTTCCTAGTGACTAAAATGTAGCCATTGACCAAAGTAAGACCAAATGGAGCTCAATACACTCAATTAGGACCAAAATAGGCTCATTAACTCATCCGTTGGCTATCTAAACCTTCCTAGTGACTAAAATGGATCCATTGACCAAAGTAACACCAAATGGAGCTCAACACACTCAATTAGGAACAAAATAGGCCCATTACATCCTCCTTTGGTTAGCTACACCATGCTAGTGACTAAAATGGTAGAATTGACCAAAGTAAGACCTAATGAAGCTCAATACACTCAATTAGGATAAAAATAGGCTCATTACATCATCTTTTGTAGTTTAAATTCTAAGAAATTGTGTTTGTTTAGTTAAATTCAGTGTGTTTTTAGAGTAATTTAAGTATTTCTAGAATAAATTGGATTTTTCTGGGTTATATTACGCTTTTGGTATTATTTTGGTGTTAATTTCAGGATTTGAGCAAGTAATTGATAAATGAATAGCAGCTGGAGATGCACTGAAAGAGCCCAATTTGAGACGCTGGGCGCCTCACTCACGCGCAGCGCCTCAAACTCATAATGGAAATGAAAATCTGCGAGAGAAGCTAGCGCGTCGCGCCCACATGGCGCCCTGCGCCCAGAAGTCTGGCGCCCCGCGCCCAAGAGTTCCCTGCCGAGGCACCTTGCGCCCTCCACCAGCCGTGCGCCCAAGAAGCTTGCGCGTTGCGTCCTGCAGGCGCCTTGCGCCCGAGAGAGGTCGAATGGCTGGCGCCCTGCGTCCAGCAGGCGCCCCGCGCCCCGGAGAAGCCAACCCATGCAGCGCGCCGCGTCCTCCCTACGCCTTGCATCCGGATAAAAGTGGAAAAGAAGCATCTATAATTCAGGATTAAATCTGTTTAGATATTACACTGTCTTAGTTATTCTTTTTCAAAATCCCTCGGTAATCAATTTAAATTCTAGACTATCTGATTATATATAGGACTAGAATAGGGGGAAATTAGGTCATCTATTATCTGATCGATCATCTTGAATCCTTATTTTTCAGCAGCAGCTTGTTTTTCATTCCAGTACTCTGTTTTTACTCTATTTTTCAATATAATGAGTTATTCGTTCTTTAACCTGCTTTCTATCAATTTCTATGCTTTGTTTACTTTGATTATGAGCAACTAATTCCTTGTTAGGGATAGGGGAATCGTATCACTATGAATTAAGCCGATGATTGCAAACCTTTGAATTCTATTTCTTCGATTCAGGTAACTACCTTATTGTTTTGTGTTGTTCTGAAGATTGGGAAATCGCTTTTCAACTTATCTTGGATTCATATGTTTATTTGGGAAAATAAGTGTGTGAATTAGCTCAAGGGAAATTGCTGGAAGGATTGATAACTAGGAATAGAGTCAAGACTTTTATGAACTTTGAATCAGTAAACATATTTTCTTTTCTGTGAAACGATTTGATCAAGGGATTGACTGATTGTTCATAGAAAAGTGTTAAATTACAAGGATTGGAATTGACAATTTAAGATTCGTTCATTGAATTAAAGTTTTAGAATTTGAAGGCGAGCAATTGTTTTAATTATTTCAGAAGATACGTGAACCCGATTCCCTAACCTCTCATTCTTTGAAGTTTTCAAAATTAGTTTACTGTCTGTTACTTTGATACTCTTTGAATTTATGATTTCAAACCTTTCATCACCCTTAATTCGATTCGTCTAATTAGAAATTCACATCACGAAATCTTTGCTCAGTTCTTTAATCCTCGTGGGAACGATACCACTCACGTGGAAATTATTACTTGTACGATTCGGTGCACTTGCCGAAGCCCTATCAAGTTTTTGGCGCCGTTGCCGGGGATTAATTGAAACTGACAATTAGAGTAATTGTGTGATTTCTAAATTAGATATTTTTATTTTGTCTTTACTCTAGTATTCCCTTTACTGTGACGTTGGGAAGTGCTAGACCTCACTTTTATTCAGTTTGGTGTCTGTTTTGCATGCAAAAATAGAACGAACAGAGTTATACTTTGATCCTGAAATTGAAAGGACCTTGAGGAAGCTGAGACAAGCAAAGAAAAGAGCAGCAATGGCAGAAGAAGGTGATGGGTCGAGAAGAACTTTGGGAGACTATGCCACACCTACCACTAACGGGTGTGGAAATAGTATTGTCCCACCACCAGTGCAAGCAAACAACTTTGAGCTCAAGCCTTCACTCATCCAATTGGTGCAGCAAGAACAATTAAGTGGAGGAGCTCTTGATGATCCTAATGTTCACTTAGCTACCTTCCTCCAGTTATGTGATACGATCAAAAGCAATGGTGTGAGTTCAGATGCAATTAAGTTGAGACTCTTCCCTTTTTCTCTTAGGGACAGAGCTAAACTATGGTTGCAATCACAGCCACTGGAAAGCATCAGTACATGGGATGATTTAGTTAGCAAATTTCTAGCTAAGTATTTCCCTCCACAGAAGCTAGCAAAGCTAAGGAATGACATCAACTCATTTGCTCAAAAGGAGGGAGAATCACTCTATGAAGCATGGGAAAGGTACAAGGAGATGCTCAGAAAATGTCCACACCATGCAATCCCTGACTGGCTACAAATTCAGACATTTTATGATGGAGTTTCTCAAAGTTCGAGAGCTATGATTAATGCAAGTGCAGGAGGATCTCTTCATAGAAAGACGCCTGAGGAAGCTTTAGAGTTGATTGAGACAATGGCCGAGAATAATTTCCTATGTCCAAGTGATCGAACTCCATTAAGAAAAGGTATGATGGAGTTAGACACATTGGATACTCTCTTGGCACAAAACAAGATGATGTCTCAACAACTAGCAACACTCACAAAGCAAATGGGACAAATGCAAGTTGCTGCAGTAGGACTCCATTTCATCCTGTGAACTTTGTGGTGGGTCTCATAAGAATGAAGAATGTGACTTGTTCAAGGAAACTCCACCGGAGCAAGTAAACTACATGGGGAACCCTCCAAGGCAACAAAATGATCCATACTCCAAAACTTATAATCCGGGATGGAGGAATCATCCAAATTTTGGATGGGGAAATCAAGGGCAGAAGCAATTCCATGCTCCAAATCAACAACCCCCATTCATTCCTCCACAAGGTCCTCCTAAACCAACTTCACTGGAGATTGCTATGGAGAAACTCACTCAATCTACTTCTACTTTTGTGCAACAAACCTCAAGTTTCATGCAGGAGACAAGGGCTAATTTCAAAAATCAAGAGGCTTCTATAAGGAACTTGGAGGTGCAAGTTGGCCAAATAGCTAACAACTCTCTGAGAGACCTGCAGGGATTTTTCCAAGCAACACAGAACCAAATCCTAAGGAGCATTGTAAGGCCATTCACTTAAGGAGTGGAAAAATACTTAAAGAACAAAAGAAGAAAAGAAAGAGAAAGTGGAGGTACGGGACAAGAAAGAAGAGAAAGAAGTACCCATGCAGGAAGAAGAGAAAGAAGAAGTTCAAGTTGCTCCATACAAGCCAAGGTTGCCATATCCTCAAAGACTTCAAAAGCAAAACCAGGAAAAGCAATTCTCAAAGTTCTTGGACATATTTAGGAAGTTGCAAATAAACATCCCATTTGCTGAGGCACTTGAGCAAATGCCTTTATATGCCAAGTTCATGAAAGATTTGCTGTCAAGGAAGAGAACACTCAGGGAAGATGAAACAGTGATGCTCACAGAGGAATGTAGTGCTGTCATTCAAAGAAGATGCCTCAAAAGTTAAAGGATCCTGGAAAGTTTTATGTTCCCTGCACCATTGGAAGTTTGACCATTGGAAAAGCCTTATGTGATTTGGGGGCAAGCATTAACCTCATGCCCTTGTCCATTATGAAGAAGTTGAACATAGAAGAAGTGAAGCCAACTTCTATTTCTCTGCAACTTGCTGATCGTTCAATCAAGTTTCCATTTGGTGCTGTAGAGAATGCACTTGTCAAAGTTGATAAGTTCATTTTCCCTGCAGACTTTGTGGTGCTTGATATGGAGGAAGATGAAGACACTCCTATTATCCTTGGAGACCATTCTTAGCCACTGGAAGAGCTTTAATTGATGTGCAAAAGGTGAGTTAACATTGAGGGTGCATGATGAAAAGGTAGTTTTTAATGTTTTTAACTCTATGAAATTTCAGTGGATCAAGAAATTGCATGAGGTTAGACACAATAGATCCCTTGGTAGAGGAAGTGTTTGCATTAACTTGGGGAGATGATGTTATAGAAACAGTGGCTTTGGTGGAAGGAATGATAAAAAAAAACAAGAAGAGCTCAATATGTCAAATTCTTCCCTGACTTTACAAGAAACAGAGGAGATGTATTGAAGAAAAAAGAGGAGAAGCAAGAAATTACAAAGCTGAATTGAAACCATTGCCTCCTTCTCTCAAATATGCTTTCATAGGAAATGATGAGTTCTATCCTGTGATAATCAATGCTTCACTAAATGAAAAAGAGGAAGGAGAATTACTGGAAGTGTTGAAGAAGCATAAAGGAGCAATTGGATGGAAGCTTAGTGATCTCAAGGGGATTAGTCCAACCATGTGCATGCACAAAATCCTCATGGAAGAAGACTCAAAACCAGTGGTGCAACCTCAACGAAGACTCAACCCATCATGAAGGAAGTGGTGCTAAAAGAAGTTCTGAAGTTATGGATGCTGGGATTATTTATCCATTTCTGACAGTCCTTGGGTGAGTCCAGTGCAAGTGGTACCAAAGAAGGTGGCATCACGGTGGTGAAGAATGAAAACAATGAGTTAATTCCTACAAGGACAGTGACTGGTGGAGGATGAGCATTGACTACAGAAGATTAAATGTGGTCACTAGAAAAGATCATTTTCCACTTCCATTCATTGATCAAATGTTGGAGAGGTTGGCGGGTCATCCATATTACTGCTTCTTGGATGGTTATTCAGGCTACAATCAATTGCAGTAAATCCGGTAGATCAAGAGAAGACAGCTTTCACATGCCCTTATGGAGTTTTTGCCTATCGAGAATGCTTTCTGGTTGTGCAATGCACCCGCTACTTTTCAAAGGTGCATGCTTTCTATATTTTCTGATATGGTAGAAAAATTCATTGAGGTATTTATGGATGATTTTTCTGTTTTGGTAATTCATTGAGTCCTGTCTCAACCATCTATCTTTAGTTTAATGAGGTGTCAAGAAACAAACCTTGTTTTGAATTGGGAAAAATGTCATTTTATGGTAACAGAAGGTATTGTTCTTGGACACGAGTTTCTTCCAAGGTATTGAAGTTGACAAAGCCAAAGTGGAGGTAATTGAAAAATTACCTCCGCTATAAATGTTAAAGCAATGAGAAGTTTCTTGGGTCATGCTGGGTTCTATAGAAGGTTCATAAAAGACTTTTCAAAAATTGCAAAACCATTGAGTAGTCTTTTAATGAAAGAATCACAATTTAATTTTGACAGTGAATGCATGTATGCCTTTGAAACTCTCAAAACCAAACTTGTTACTGCACAATAATTTCTCCTCCTGATTGGTCCTTACCATTTGAATTAATGTGTGATGCAAGTGATTTTGCAATTGGGGCTGTTTTAGGACAAAGAAAAGACAAGTTGTTGCATGTTATTTATTATGCAAGTCGTGTATTAAATGATGCACAAAAAAATTATGCAACAACAGAGAAGGAATTATTGGCTGTAGTTTTTGCTTTTGATAAGTTCAGGTCTTATTTGGTTGGGTCAAAGGTAATAGTCTATACTGACCACTCTGCTCTTAAGTATTTGATGAGTAAACAGGATGTAAAGCCAAGACTGATTAGATGGGTGTTGTTGCTACAAGAGTTCAACATTGAGATCAGAGATAAGAAAGGCTCAGAAAACTTAGTGGCAGACCACTTGTCAAGGATTGCACAGGGAGAAGAGCAAGTGAGTAAGGTGCCAGTGAATGAAGAGTTTCCAGATGAACAACTCCTAGCAATACAAGTGTTACCATGGTTTGCTGACATAGCAAATTATAAAGCCGGGGGAAGGGTTCCAAGTGAAATGAATTGGAATCAGAAGAAGAAATTCTTGCATGATGCTAGGTACTTCTTATGGGATGAACCTTATTTGTTCAAAAGGTGCAGTGATGGAGTAATTAGAAGGTGTATCTCGGAAGAAGAAGTATATAGTGTTTTATGGCACTGTCACGGTTCTGAATATGGTGGACATTTCAGTGGAGAAAGAACTGCAGCCAAGGTCCTACAAAGTGGGTTATACTGGCCAACAATTTTCAAGGATGCAAGAGCTTTTGTAGAGAGATGTGATAGATGCCAAAGAACTGGAAACATATCAAGGAAGCATGAAATGCCTCAGCAGTTCATTCTTGAAGTGGATTTGTTTGATGTTTGGGGAATAGATTTCATGGGTCCCTTTCCATCCTCCTACTCCAACTTGTATATCCTGGTAGCAGTAGACTATGTATCCAAATGGGTTGAAGCAATTGCCCCCCCACTAATGAGGCAAAAGTGGTGGTGAATTTTCTCAGAAGATGATCTTCTCAAGGTTTGGAGTTCCTAGAACCTTGATTAGTGATGGTGGAAGTCACTTCTGTAATAAGCTATTGGAGAGTCTTCTACAAAAATATGGAGTCAAGCACAAGGTAGCCACCCCATACCACCCTCAAACAAGTGGACAAGCTGAAATTTCCAATAGGGAATTGAAGGATCCTAGAAAAAGTGGTAAATGCTTCAAGAAGGATTGGTCAAGGAAAATTGATGATGCACTGTGGGCCTACAGAACTGCGTTCAAAACACCAATTGGTATGTCTCCTTATCAACTTCTATATGGTAAATCTTGTCACTTGCCTGTTGAACTTGAACATAAATCATTTTGGGCCATAAAATTTTTGAATTTTGATGAAAAATTGGCAAATGACAAGAGATTACTACAACTCAATGAACTTTGACGAGTTTCGTAGTCAAGCTTATGATAATGCTAAGTTGTATAAGGAGAGAACCAAGCGGTGGCATGATAAAAAGATCACTCCAAGACAATTTGAACCTGGACAACAAGTTCTTTTGTTTAATTCAAGATTAAGGTTGTTCCCGGGTAAATTGAAGACAAGATGGTCAGGACCATTCACTATCACTAAGGTTTCACCTTATGGACATGTAGAGATCATGGACTCCAAATCTGAAAGAAAATTCACTGTCAATGGACAAAGATTGAAACATTATCTTGGGGGAGAGATCGACCGAGTGGTCTCGGTTCAAACATTCACCTGAGAAAATGTCATACGTCAAGCTAGTGACGTTAAGGAAGCGCTTATTGGGAGGCAACCCAATTAGTATCTTTTATTGAATTTTGTTTATGTTCAGTTTCTGTTTAAAAAAAAATAAAAAAAAATAATAAATTTCTCCTAGCTGGCGCAGTGCGCCTCAGTGACGCGTCGCGCCCTCATAAGCAGCTTCACCCAGCGCCTCGCGCTAGCACTGCGCGTTGCGCCTGGAAGACAGTAGCGAATAAAAGAAATTCGGACCCAGAGGCGCGACGCGTCCTCGTCGCGCCTTGCGCCCGAACTTCTTGGAGGCTGGCGCTTTGCGCCTGAAATTTTTTCCCTGTTGGCGCCTCGCGCCTGAATTCAGTCTCCCTTGGCGCTTCGCGTCCGAATCTAATTTCTTTGTGGCGCTTTGCGCCCGGATTCCAATTCACTTTGGCGCCTTGCGCCTGATTCCTTTTCATCTTGGCGCTTTGCGCCTTCACTAGATTTTGGGCGCGCAAGTTTCGCGCCGAAGAGCATAGTGGTAGCACCACTCTAAGCAGAGAATCGGTCATTCTCTCTTCATTCATTCATTCACACACTTCTTCCAATCTTGCACAGCCACTCTTCCAAACATCCGCCCTCACATAAACACACACTTCTCTCGGCTCTTCCCCCCCCCGTCGTCCACTACTTCCCCTGCAGCCGCATCAATCCTGTGAAAGTCTACACTTTTCCTAATTCTCTCTATTATAGGTAAGTTGTTCATTAACTATGAAGCAAGCATTTATTCCTTGTCTTTCTCAATGTTCAGATAATATAGATAATGCTATTGCTGAGTTAGTGGAATTTTTAGATAGAGATAATATAGAAGTAGAGGGAAATCGTCAATGAGTCTTTGGTATGAAAATGATATAGAGCTAGAGTGTTGTTCGGCTTAGAATTTCTGTAAAATTCTAAGTTTGGTGTTGGAAGAAATGCCAATTTTTATTTGTTTCTATTGAGCTAAAATATTAATGGTGTTACTGTCATGGGGCTTCCTGTCTGTGTTGTGGTTCAATTTTTGTTTACAGGAAATGGCACCATCATCCAAGAAGAGAAAGGGAAAGGAAGTGGCTGCATCTCCCTCTTACTACTCTCATCGTTTCCGGACAAAAGAAAATGAAGACTACTACAATTCAGTGGTAGTGAACAAATCAATCATTCCGGAAATTGGTTTTGCCTTTAGAGAGGGGGAATTCCAGAAATCCAAGAAGAATTGATCGAAGAGGGTGGAGGCTGGTGTGTTCACCTCCTGGAATTGTGGGAATGCAAAGGGTGCTAGAATTCTATGCAAACGCATGGCAGTCAGAAAAGACCAAAGAAAGGGAGTTCAAGAGCTTCCTCAGAGGAAAAGAGATTGACTTCAGCTCTGAAATGGTGGAAACAGTTTTGAATCTTGAAGTCAATCCAGAAAAATCACCTTTTGGATATTGTGCACGGTTGAAGGGAAATCAGAAGCTGCAAACGGTGCTGCGGGAAATCTGTAAACCCGGGGCGAACTGGAGGATGGATAGGCAACCCAAATCAGCTAGCTCGGGCAGACCTTATTCCTGTGGCCAGAGGGTGGTTAGAATTCATCAATCACACCATCCTCCCGACCACTCATCATTCAGAGGTAACGGTGATAGGGCAATAATGATTCATTGCCTTATTACCAAGGAACAAGTTGATCTGGGCACTTTATTATCCAAGGGTATAGCAAAATTCGTCTACTCAGCAAGACTAACCTTGGGATTTCCGTGCCTCATTCAGCGCCTTACCGAAGCTGCAGGAGTAGTAATTGAAGGTGACTCTCCCATTCTGGTGCCCAGGCCAATAACTGCTGCAGCCATTGGAAGATCAAGGAAGAGGGATACTGGTAAGGAGCCTGAACTTCCATCCGTTGCCCCTCCAGATGAACCTATGGAGGACATACCAAGTAAGAATCAAAAGCAACAGGAGTTTACGGAAGTACAAAAGCTGAGGGTCGAATTGAATGACTTCAGAAATTATTCCCATGACATGTTCTCCTACCTTGTTCATGCATTTTAAGCTGGCTCCAGAAAAATTTCCTGAGTGTCAAACTAGTTGTAAGACGAAGTGGGAATACAGGGAGCCAACCCATCAATTGATGAGGA
>RYYW01000346.1:19036-37243 GCA_013621005.1 Aeschynomene evenia | reverse complement strand
CTCAATACACTCAATTGGACCAAAATAGGCTCATTACATCATCCTTTGGTTATCTAGAACATCCTAGTGACTAAAATGGAGCCATTGACCAAAGTAAGACCAAATGAGCTCAATACACTCAATTAGACCAAAATAGGCTAATTACATCATCTGGTTATCTACAACATCCTAGTGACTAAAATAAGCCATTGACCAAAAGACCAAATGAAGCTCAATACAATCAATTAGACCAAAATAGGCTCATTACATCATCTTTTGGTTACTACAACATCCTAGTGACTAAAATTAAGCCATTGACCAAAGTTAGACAAATGAAGCTCAATACACTCAATTAGGACCAAAATAGGCTCATTACATCATCCTTTGGTTATCTACAACATCCTAGTGACTAAAATGGAGCCATTGTCCAAAGTAAGACCAAATGAAGCTCAATACACTCAATAGGACCAATTAGGACCAAAATAGGCTCATTACATCATCCTTTGGTTATCTAAACCTTCCTAGTGAAAATGGAGCCATTGACCAAAGTAAGACCAAATGAAGCTCAATACACTCAATTAGGACCAAAATAGGCTCATTACATCATCCTTTGGTTATCTACAACATCCTAGTGACTAAAATGGAGCCATTGTCCAAAGTAAGACCAAATGAAGCTAATACACTCAATTAGGACCAAAATAGGCTCATTACATCATCCTTTGGTTATCTAGAACATCCTAGTGACTAAAATGAGCCATTGACCAAAGTAGACAAATGAAGCTCAATACACTCAATTAGGACCAAAATAGGCTAATTACATCATCCTTTGGTTATCTACAACATCCTAGTGACTAAAATGAAGCCATTGACAAAAGTAAGACCAGATGAAGCTCAATACACTCAATTAGGAACAAAATAGGCTCATTACATCATCCTTTGGTTATCTACAACATCCTAGTGACTAAAATGGAGCCATTGACATAAGTAAGACCAAATGAAGCTCAATACAATCAATTAGGACCAAAATAGGCTCATTACATCATCTTTTGGTTATCTACAACATCCTAGTGACTAAAATTAAGCCATTGACCAAAGGTAGACCAAATGAAGCTCAATACACTCAATTAGGACCAAAATAGGCTCATTACATCATCCTGTGGTTATCTACAACATCCTAGTGACTAAAATGGAGCCATTGTCCAAAGTAAGACCAAATGAAGCTCAATCCACTCAATTAGGACCAAAATAGGCTAATTACATCATCCTTTGGTTATCTAGAACATCCTAGTGACTAAAATGGAGCCATTGACCAAAGTAAGACCAAATGAAGCTCAATACACTCAATTAGGACCAAAATAGGCTAATTACATCATCTTTTGGTTATCTACAACATCCTAGTGACTAAAATTAAGCCATTGACCAAAGGTAGACCAAATGAAGCTCAATACAATCAATTAGGACCAAAATAGGCTCATTACATCATCTCTTTGGTTATCTACAACATCCTAGTGACTAAAATTAGAGCCATTGACCAAGTTAGACCAAATGAAGCTCAATACACTCAATTAGGACCAAAATAGGCTCATTACATCATCCTTTGGTTATCTACAACATCCTAGTGACTAAAATGGAGCCATTGTCCAAAGTAAGACCAAATGAAGCTCAATCCACTCAAATTAGGACCAAAATAGGCTCATTACATCATCCTTTGGTTATCTAGAACATCCTAGTGACTAAAATGGAGCCATTGACCAAAGTAAGACCAAATGAAGCTCAATACACTCAATTAGGACAAAATAGGCTCATTACATCATCCTTTGGTTATCTACAACATCCTAGTGACTAAAATGGAGCCATTGACAAAGTAAGACCAGAATGAAGCTCAATACACTCAATTAGGACCAAAATAGGCTCATTACATCATCCTTTGGTTATCTACAACATCCTAGTGACTAAAAATGGAGCCATTGACAAAGTAAGACCAAATGAAGCTCAATACACTCAATTAGGACCAAAATAGGCTCATTACATCATCTTTTGGTTATCTACAACATCCTAGTGACTAAAATGAGCCATTGTCCAAAGTAAGACCAAATGAAGCTCAATACACTCAATTAGGACCAAAATAGGCTCATTACATCATCCTTTTGGTTATCTACAACATCCTAGTGACTAAAATGGAGCCATTGACCAAAGTAAGACCAAATGAAGCTCAATACACTCAATTAGGACCAAAATAGGCTCAATTACATCATCCTTTGGTTATCTACAACATCCTAGTGACTAAAATGGAGCCATTGACCAAAGTAAGACCAAATGAAGCTCAATACACTCAATTAGGACCAAAATAGGCTCATTACATCATCCTTTGGTTATCTACAACATCCTAGTGACTAAAATGGAGCCATTGTCCAAAGTAAGACCAAATGAAGCTCAATACACTCAATTAGGACCAAAATAGGCTCATTACATCATCCTTTGGTTATCTACAACATCCTAGTGACTAAAATGGAGCCATTGACCAAAGTAAGACCAAATGAAGCTCAATACACTCAATTAGGACCAAAATAGGCTCATTACATCATCTTTGGTTATCTACAACATCCTAGTGACTAAAATGGAGCCATTGACCAAAGTAAGACCAAATGAAGCTCAATACACTCAATTAGGACCAAAATAGGCTCATTACATCATCCTTTGGTTATCTACAACATCCTAGTGACTAAAATGGAGCCATTGACCAAAGTAAGACCAAATGAAGCTCAATACACTCAATTAGGACCAAAATAGGCTCATTACATCATCCTTTGGTTATCTACAACATCCTAGTGACTAAAATGGAGCCATTGACAAAGTAAGACCAAATGAAGCTCAATACACTCAATTAGGACCAAAATAGGCTCATTACATCATCCTTTGGTTATCTACAACATCCTAGTGACTAAAATGGAGCCATTGACCAAAGTAAGACCAAATGAAGCTCAATACACTCAATTAGGACCAAAATAGGCTCATTACATCATCCTTTGGTTTATCTACAACATCCTAGTGACTAAAATGGAGCCATTGACCAAAGTAAGACCAAATGAAGCTCAATACACTCAATTAGGACCAAAATAGGCTCATTACATCATCCTTTGGTTATCTACAACATCCTAGTGACTAAAATGGAGCATTGACCAAAGTAAGACCAAATGAAGCTCAATACACTCAATTAGGACCAAAATAGGCTCATTACATCATCCTTTGGTTATCTACAACATCCTAGTGACTAAAATGGAGCCATTGACCAAAGTAAGACCAAATGAAGCTCAATACACTCAAATTAGGACCAAAATAGGCTCATTACATCATCCTTTGGTTATCTACAACATCCTAGTGACTAAAATGGAGCCATTGACCAAAGTAAGACCAAATGAAGCTCAATACACTCAATTAGGACCAAAATAGGCTCATTACATCATCCTTTGGTTATCTACAACATCCTAGTGACTAAAATGGAGCCATTGTCCAAAGTAAGACCAAATGAAGCTCAATACACTCAATTAGGACCAAAATAGGCTCATTACATCATCCTTTGGTTATCTAAACATCCTAGTGACTAAAATGGAGCCATTGACCAAAGTAAGACCAAATGAAGCTCAATACACTCAATTAGGACCAAAATAGGCTCATTACATCATCCTTTGGTTATCTACAACATCCTAGTGACTAAAATGGAGCCATTGACCAAAGTAAGACCAAATGAAGCTCAATACACTCAATTAGGACCAAAATAGGCTCATTACATCATCCTTTGGTTATCTACAACATCCTAGTGACTAAAATGGAGCCATTGACCAAAGTAAGACCAAATGAAGCTCAATACACTCAATTAGGACCAAAAATAGGCTAATAATAACATTATCATCATCCTTTGGTTATCTACAACATCCTAGTGACTAAAATGGAGCCATTGACAAAGTAAGACCAAATGAAGCTCAATACACTCAATTAGGACCAAAAATAGGCTCATTACATCATCCTTTGGTTATCTACAACATCCTAGTGACTAAAATGGAGCCATTGACCAAAGTAAGACCAAATGAAGCTCAATACACTCAATTAGGACAAAATAGGCTCATTACATCATCCTTTGGTTATCTACAACATCCTAGTGACTAAAATGGAGCCATTGTACCAAAGTAAGACCAAATGAAGCTCAATACACTCAATTAGGACCAAAATAGGCTCATTACATCATCCTTTGGTTATCTACAACATCCTAGTGACTAAAATGGAGCCATTGACCAAAGTAAGACCAAATGAAGCTCAATACACTCAATTAGGACCAAAATAGGCTCATTACATCATCCTTTGGTTATCTACAACATCCTAGTGACTAAAATGGAGCCATTGACCAAAGTAAGACCAAATGAAGCTCAATACACTCAATTAGGACCAAAATAGGCTCATTACATCATCCTTTGGTTATCTACAACATCCTAGTGACTAAAATGAGCCATTGACCAAAGTAAGACCAAATGAAGCTCAATACACTCAATTAGGACCAAAATAGGCTCATTACATCATCCTTTGGTTATCTACAACATCCTAGTGACTAAAATGGAGCCATTGTCCAAAGTAAGACCAAATGAAGCTCAATACACTCAATTAGGACCAAAATAGGCTCATTACATCATCCTTTGGTTATCTACAACATCCTAGTGACTAAAATGGAGCCATTGACCAAAGTAAGACCAAATGAAGCTCAATACACTCAATTAGGACCAAAATAGGCTCATTACATCATCCTTTGGTTATCTACAACATCCTAGTGACTAAAATGGAGCCATTGACCAAAGTAAGACCAAATGAAGCTCAATACACTCAATTAGGACCAAAATAGGCTCATTACATCATCCTTTGGTTATCTACAACATCCTAGTGACTAAAATGGAGCCATTGACCAAAGTAAGACCAAATGAAGCTCAATACACTCAATTAGGACCAAAATAGGCTCATTACATCATCCTTTGGTTATCTACAACATCCTAGTGACTAAAATGGAGCCATTGACCAAAGTAAGACCAAATGAAGCTCAATACACTCAATTAGGACCAAAATAGGCTCATTACATCATCCTTTGGTTATCTACAACATCCTAGTGACTAAAATGGAGCCATTGACCAAAGTAAGACCAAATGAAGCTCAATACACTCAATTAGGACCAAAATAGGCTCATTACATCATCCTTTGGTTATCTACAACATCCTAGTGACTAAAATGGAGCCATTGACCAAAGTAAGACCAAATGAAGCTCAATACACTCAATTAGGACCAAAATAGGCTCATTACATCATCCTTTGGTTATCTACAACATCCTAGTGACTAAAATGGAGCCATTGACCAAAGTAAGACCAAATGAAGCTCAATACACTCAATTAGGACCAAAATAGGCTCATTACATCATCCTTTGGTTATCTACAACATCCTAGTGACTAAAATGGAGCCATTGACCAAAGTAAGACCAAATGAAGCTCAATACACTCAATTAGGACCAAAATAGGCTCATTACATCATCTTTTGGTTATCTACAACATCCTAGTGACTAAAATGAAGCCATTGACCAAAGTAAGACCAAATGAAGCTCAATACACTCAATTAGGACCAAAATAGGCTCATTACATCATCCTTTGGTTATCTACAACATCCTAGTGACTAAAATGGAGCCATTGACCAAAGTAAGACCAAATGAAGCTCAATACACTCAATTAGGACCAAAATAGGCTCATTACATCATCCTTTGGTTATCTACAACATCCTAGTGACTAAAATGGAGCCATTGACCAAAGTAAGACCAAATGAAGCTCAATACACTCAATTAGGACCAAAATAGGCTCATTACATCATCCTTTGGTTATCTACAACATCCTAGTGACTAAAATGGAGCCATTGACCAAAGTAAGACCAAATGAAGCTCAATACACTCAATTAGGACCAAAATAGGCTCATTACATCATCCTTTGGTTATCTACAACATCCTAGTGACTAAAATGGAGCCATTGACCAAAGTAAGACCAAATGAAGCTCAATACACTCAATTAGGACCAAAATAGGCTCATTACATCATCCTTTGGTTATCTACAACATCCTAGTGACTAAAATGGAGCCATTGACCAAAGTAAGACCAAATGAAGCTCAATACACTCAATTAGGACCAAAATAGGCTCATTACATCATCCTTTGGTTATCTACAACATCCTAGTGACTAAAATGGAGCCATTGACCAAAGTAAGACCAAATGAAGCTCAATACACTCAATTAGGACCAAAATAGGCTCATTACATCATCCTTTGGTTATCTACAACATCCTAGTGACTAAAATGGAGCCATTGACCAAAGTAAGACCAAATGAAGCTCAATACACTCAATTAGGACCAAAATAGGCTCATTACATCATCCTTTGGTTATCTACAACATCCTAGTGACTAAAATGGAGCCATTGACCAAAGTAAGACCAAATGAAGCTCAATACACTCAATTAGGACCAAAATAGGCTCATTACATCATCCTTTGGTTATCTACAACATCCTAGTGACTAAAATGGAGCCATTGACCAAAGTAAGACCAAATGAAGCTCAATACACTCAATTAGGACCAAAATAGGCTCATTACATCATCCTTTGGTTATCTACAACATCCTAGTGACTAAAATGGAGCCATTGACCAAAGTAAGACCAAATGAAGCTCAATACACTCAATTAGGACCAAAATAGGCTCATTACATCATCTTTGGTTATCTACAACATCCTAGTGACTAAAATGAGCCATTGACCAAAGTAAGACCAAATGAAGCTCAATACACTCAATTAGGACCAAAATAGGTTCATTACATCATCCTGTGGTTATCTACAACATCCTAGTGACTAAAATGGAGCCATTGTCCAAAGTAAGACCAAATGAAGCTTAATACACTCAATTAGGACCAAAATAGGCTCATTACATCATCCTTTGGTTATCTACAACATCCTAGTGACTAAAATGGAGCCATTGACCAAAGTAAGACCAAATGAAGCTCAATACACTCAATTAGGACCAAAATAGGCTAATTACATCATCCTTTGGTTATCTACAACATCCTAGTGACTAAAATGGAGCCATTGACCAAAGTAAGACCAAATGAAGCTCAATACACTCAATTAGGACCAAAATAGGCTCATTACATCATCCTTTGGTTATCTACAACATCCTAGTGACTAAAATGGAGCCATTGACCAAAGTAAGACCAAATGAAGCTCAATACACTCAATTAGGACCAAAATAGGCTCATTACATCATCCTTTGGTTATCTACAACATCCTAGTGACTAAAATGGAGCCATTGACCAAAGTAAGACCAAATGAAGCTCAATACACTCAATTAGGACCAAAATAGGCTCATTACATCATCCTTTGGTTATCTACAACATCCTAGTGACTAAAATGGAGCCATTGACCAAAGTAAGACCAAATGAAGCTCAATACACTCAATTAGGACCAAAATAGGCTCATTACATCATCTCTTTGGTTATCTACAACATCCTAGTGACTAAAATGGAGCCATTGACCAAAGTAAGACCAAATGAAGCTCAATACACTCAATTAGGACCAAAAATAGGCTCATTACATCATCCTTTGGTTATCTACAACATCCTAGTGACTAAAATGGAGCCATTGTCCAAAGTAAGACCAAATGAAGCTCAATACACTCAATTAGGACCAAAATAGGCTCATTACATCATCCTTTGGTTATCTACAACATCCTAGTGACTAAAATGGAGCCATTGACCAAAGTAAGACCAAATGAAGCTCAATACACTCAATTAGGACCAAAATAGGCTCATTACATCATCCTTTGGTTATCTACAACATCCTAGTGACTAAAATGGAGCCATTGACCAAAGTAAGACCAAATGAAGCTCAATACACTCAATTAGGACCAAAATAGGCTCATTACATCATCCTTTGGTTATCTACAACATCCTAGTGACTAAAATGGAGCCATTGACCAAAGTAAGACCAAATGAAGCTCAATACACTCAATTAGGACCAAAATAGGCTCATTACATCATCCTTTGGTTATCTAAACCTTCCTAGTGACTAAAATGGAGCCATTGACCAAAGTAAGACCAAATGAAGCTCAATACACTCAATTAGGACCAAAATAGGCTCATTACATCATCCTTTGGTTATCTACAACATCCTAGTGACTAAAATGGAGCCATTGCCAAAGTAAGACCAAATGAAGCTCAATACACTCAATTAGGACCAAAAATAGGCTCATTACATCATCCTTTGGTTATCTAGAACATCCTAGTGACTAAAATGGAGCCATTGACCAAAGTAAGACCAAATGAAGCTCAATACACTCAATTAGGACCAAAATAGGCTCATTACATCATCCTTTGGTTATCTACAACATCCTAGTGACTAAAATGGAGCCATTGACCAAAGTAAGACCAATGAAGCTCAATACACTCAATTAGGACCAAAATAGGCTCATTACATCATCCTTTGGTTATCTACAACATCCTAGTGACTAAAATGGAGCCATTGACCAAAGTAAGACCAAATGAAGCTCAATACACTCAATTAGGACCAAAATAGGCTCATTACATCATCCTTTGGTTATCTACAACATCCTAGTGACTAAAATGGAGCCATTGACCAAAGTAAGACCAAATGAAGCTCAATACACTCAATTAGGACCAAAATAGGCTCATTACATCATCCTTTGGTTATCTACAACATCCTAGTGACTAAAATGGAGCCATTGACCAAAGTAAGACCAAATGAAGCTCAATACACTCAATTAGGACCAAAATAGGCTAATTACATCATCCTTTGGTTATCTACAACATCCTAGTGACTAAAATGGAGCCATTGACCAAAGTAAGACCAAATGAAGCTCAATACACTCAATTAGGACCAAAATAGGCTCATTACATCATCCTTTGGTTATCTACAACATCCTAGTGACTAAAATGGAGCCATTGACCAAAGTAAGACCAAATGAAGCTCAATACACTCAATTAGGACCAAAATAGGCTCATTACATCATCCTTTGGTTATCTACAACATCCTAGTGACTAAAATGGAGCCATTGACCAAAGTAAGACCAAATGAAGCTCAATACACTCAATTAGGACCAAAATAGGCTCATTACATCATCCTTTGGTTATCTACAACATCCTAGTGACTAAAATGGAGCCATTGACCAAAGTAAGACCAAATGAAGCTCAATACACTCAATTAGGACCAAAATAGGCTCATTACATCATCCTTTGGTTATCTACAACATCCTAGTGACTAAAATGGAGCCATTGACCAAAGTAAGACCAAATGAAGCTCAATACACTCAATTAGGACCAAAATAGGCTCATTACATCATCCTTTGGTTATCTACAACATCCTAGTGACTAAAATGGAGCCATTGACCAAAGTAAGACCAAATGAAGCTCAATACACTCAATTAGGACCAAAATAGGCTCATTACATCATCCTTTGGTTATCTACAACATCCTAGTGACTAAAATGGAGCCATTGACCAAAGTAAGACCAAATGAAGCTCAATACACTCAATTAGGACCAAAATAGGCTCATTACATCATCCTTTGGTTATCTACAACATCCTAGTGACTAAAATGGAGCCATTGACCAAAGTAAGACCAAATGAAGCTCAATACACTCAATTAGGACCAAAATAGGCTCATTACATCATCCTTTGGTTATCTACAACATCCTAGTGACTAAAATGGAGCCATTGACCAAAGTAAGACCAAATGAAGCTCAATACACTCAATTAGGACCAAAATAGGCTCATTACATCATCCTTTGGTTATCTACAACATCCTAGTGACTAAAATGGAGCCATTGACCAAAGTAAGACCAAATGAAGCTCAATACACTCAATTAGGACCAAAATAGGCTCATTACATCATCCTTTGGTTATCTACACATCCTAGTGACTAAAATGGAGCCATTGACCAAAGTAAGACCAAATGAAGCTCAATACACTCAATTAGGACCAAAATAGGCTCATTACATCATCCTTTGGTTATCTACAACTTCCTAGTGACTAAAATGGAGCCATTGACCAAAGTAAGACCAAATGAAGCTCAATACACTCAATTAGGACCAAAATAGGCTCATTACATCATCCTTTGGTTATCTACAACATCCTAGTGACTAAAATGGAGCCATTGACCAAGTAAGACCAAATGAAGCTCAATACACTCAATTAGGACCAAAATAGGCTCATTACATCATCCTTTGGTTATCTACAACATCCTAGTGACTAAAATGGAGCCATTGACCAAAGTAAGACCAAATGAAGCTCAATACACTCAATTAGGACCAAAATAGGCTCATTACATCATCCTTTGGTTATCTACAACATCCTAGTGACTAAAATGGAGCCATTGACCAAAGTAAGACCAAATGAAGCTCAATACACTCAATTAGGACCAAAATAGGCTCATTACATCATCCTTTGGTTATCTACAACATCCTAGTGACTAAAATGGAGCCATTGACCAAAGTAAGACCAAATGAAGCTCAATACACTCAATTAGGACCAAAATAGGCTCATTACATCATCCTTTGGTTATCTAAACATCCTAGTGACTAAAATGGAGCCATTGACCAAAGTAAGACCAAATGAAGCTCAATACACTCAATTAGGACCAAAAATAGGCTCATTACATCATCCTTTGGTTATCTACAACATCCTAGTGACTAAAATGGAGCCATTGACCAAAGTAAGACCAAATGAAGCTCAATACACTCAATTAGGACCAAAATAGGCTCATTACATCATCCTTTGGTTATCTACAACATCCTAGTGACTAAAATGGAGCCATTGACCAAAGTAAGACCAAATGAAGCTCAATACACTCAATTAGGACCAAAATAGGCTCATTACATCATCCTTTGGTTATCTACAACATCCTAGGACTAAAATGGAGCCATTGACCAAAGTAAGACCAAATGAAGCTCAATACACTCAATTAGGACCAAAATAGGCTCATTACATCATCCTTTTGGTTATCTACAACATCCTAGTGACTAAAATGGAGCCATTGACCAAAGTAAGACCAAATGAAGCTCAATACACTCAATTAGGACCAAAATAGGCTCATTACATCATCCTTTGGTTATCTACAACCATCCTAGTGACTAAAATGGAGCCATTGACCAAAGTAAGACCAAATGAAGCTCAATACACTCAATTAGGACCAAAATAGGCTCATTACATCATCCTTTGGTTATCTACAACATCCTAGTGACTAAAATGGAGCCATTGACCAAAGTAAGACCAATGAAGCTCAATACACTCAATTAGGACCAAAATAGGCTCATTACATCATCCTTTGGTTATCTAAACCTTCCTAGTGACTAAAATGGAGCCATTGACCAAAGTAAGACCAAATGAAGCTCAATACACTCAATTAGGACCAAAATAGGCTCATTACATCATCCTTTGGTTATCTTACAACATCCTAGTGACTAAAATGGAGCCATTGACCAAAGTAAGACCAAATGAAGCTCAATACACTCATATTTAGGACCAAAATAGGCTCATTACATCATCCTTTGGTTATCTACAAACATCCTAGTGACTAAAATGGAGCCATTGACCAAAGTAAGACCAAATGAAGCTCAATACACTCAATTAGGACCAAAATAGGCTATTACATCATCCTTTGGTTATCTACAACATCCTAGTGACTAAAATGGAGCCATTGACCAAAGTAAGACCAAATGAAGCTCAATACACTCCCAATTAGGACCAAAGGCTCATTACATCATCCTTTTGTTATCTAAACCTTCCTAGTGACTAAAATGGAGCCATTGACCAAAGTAAGACCAAATGAAGCTCAATACACTCAATTAGGACAAAATAGGCTCATTACATCATCCTTTGGTTATCTACAACATCCTAGTGACTAAAATGGAGCCATTGACCAAAGTAAGACAAATGAAGCTCAATACACTCAATTAGGACCAAAATAGGCTCATTACATCATCCTTTGGTTATCTACAACATCCTAGTGACTAAAATGGAGCCATTGACCAAAGTAAGACCAATGAAGCTCAATACACTCAATTAGGACCAAAATAGGCTCATTACATCATCCTTTGGTTATCTACAACATCCTAGTGACTAAAATGGAGCCATTGACCAAAGTAAGACCAAATGAAGCTCAATACACTCAATTAGGGAACCAAAATAGGCTCATTACATCATCCTTTGGTTATCTAAACATCCTAGTGACTAAAATGGAGCCATTGACCAAAGTAAGACCAAATGAAGCTCAATACACTCAATTAGGACAAAATAGGTCATTACATCATCCTTTGGTTATCTACAACATCCTAGTGACTAAAATGGAGCCATTGACCAAAGTAAGACCAAATGAAGCTCAATACACTCAATTAGGACCAAAATAGGCTCATTACATCATCCTTTGGTTATCTACAACATCCTAGTGACTAAAATGGAGCCATTGACCAAAGTAAGACCAAATGAAGCTCAATACACTCAATTAGGACCAAAATAGGCTCATTACATCATCCTTTGGTTATCTATCCTAGTGACTAAAATGGAGCCATTGACCAAAGTAAGACCAAATGAAGCTCAATACACTCAATTAAATAGGCTCATTACATCATCCTTTGGTTATCTACAACATCCTAGTGACTAAAATGGAGCCATTGACCAAAGTAAGACCAAATGAAGCTCAATACACTCAATTAGGACCAAAATAGGCTCATTACATCATCCTTTGGTTATCTTCCTAGTGACTAAAATGGAGCCATTGACCAAAGTAAGACCAAATGAAGCTCAATACACTTTTAAAATAGGCTCATTACATCATCCTTTGGTTATCTAAACATCCTAGTGACTAAAATGGAGCCATTGACCAAAGTAAGACCAAATGAAGCTCAATACACTCAATTAGGATAGGCATCATCCTTTGGTCCTAGTGACTAAAATGGAGCCATTGACCAAAAGACCAAATGAAGCTCAATACACTCAATTAGGAAAAATAGGCTCATTACATCATCCTTTGGTTATCTACAACATCCTAGTGACTAAAATGGAGCCATTGACCAAAGTAAGACCAAATGAAGCTCAATACACTCAATTAGGACCAAAATAGGCTCATTACATCATCCTTTGGTTATCTACAACATCCTAGTGACTAAAATGGAGCCATTGACCAAAGTAAGACCAAATGAAGCTCAATACACTCAATTAGGACCAAAATAGGCTCATTACATCATCCTTTGGTTATCTACAACATCCTAGTGACTAAAATGGAGCCATTGACCAAAGTAAGACCAAATGAAGCTCAATACACTCAATTAGGACAAAAATAGGCTCATTACATCATCCTTTGGTTATCTATCCTAGTGACTAAAATGGAGCCATTGACCAAAGTAAGACCAAATGAAGCTCAATACACTCAATTAGGAAAAATAGGCTCATTACATCATCCTTTGGTTATCTACAACATCCTAGTGACTAAAATGGAGCCATTGACCAAAGTAAGACCAAATGAAGCTCAATACACTCAATTAGGACCAAAATAGGCTCATTACATCATCCTTTGGTTATCTACAACATCCTAGTGACTAAAATGGAGCCATTGACCAAAGTAAGACCAAATGAAGCTCAATACACTCAATTAGGACCAAAATAGGCTCATTACATCATCCTTTGGTTATCTACAACATCCTAGTGACTAAAATGGAGCCATTGACCAAAGTAAGACCAAATGAAGCTCAATACACTCAATTAGGACCAAAATAGGCTCATTACATCATCCTTTGGTTATCTACAACATCCTAGTGACTAAAATGGAGCCATTGACCAAAGTAAGACCAAATGAAGCTCAATACACTCATTAGGACAAAATAGGCTCATTACATCATCTTTGGTTATCTACAACATCCTAGTGACTAAAATGGAGCCATTGACCAAAGTAAGACCAAATGAAGCTCAATACACTCAATTAGGACAAAATAGGCTCATTACATCATCCTTTGGTTATCTACAACATCCTAGTGACTAAAATGGAGCCATTGACCAAAGTAAGACCAAATGAAGCTCAATACACTCAATTAGGACCAAAATAGGCTCATTACATCATCCTTTGGTTATCTACAACATCCTAGTGACTAAAATGGAGCCATTGACCAAAGTAAGACCAAATGAAGCTCAATACACTCAATTAGGACCAAAATAGGCTCATTACATCATCCTTGGTTATCTACAACATCCTAGTGACTAAAATGGAGCCATTGACCAAAGTAAGACCAAATGAAGCTCAATACACTCAATTAGGACCAAAATAGGCTCATTACATCATCCTTTGGTTATCTACAACATCCTAGTGACTAAAATGGAGCCATTGACCAAAGTAAGACCAAATGAAGCTCAATACACTCAATTCACCAAAATAGGCTCATTACATCATCCTTTGGTTATCTACAACATCCTAGTGACTAAAATGGAGCCATTGACCAAAGTAAGACCAAATGAAGCTCAATACACTCATTAGGACAAAATAGGCTCATTACATCATCCTTTGGTTATCTACATCCTAGTGACTAAAATGGAGCCATTGACCAAAAGACCAAATGAAGCTCAATACACTCAATTAGGACAAAAATAGGCTCATTACATCATCCTTTGGTTATCTACAACATCCTAGTGACTAAAATGGAGCCATTGACCAAAGTAAGACCAAATGAAGCTCAATACACTCAATTAGGACCAAAATAGGCTCATTACATCATCCTTTGGTTATCTACAACATCCTAGTGACTAAAATGGAGCCATTGACCAAAGTAAGACCAAATGAGCTCAATACACTCAATTCAAATTAGGACCAAAATAGGCTCATTACATCATCCTTTGGTTATCTAAATCCTAGTGACTAAAATGGAGCCATTGACCAAAGTAAGACCAAATGAAGCTCAATACACTCAATTAAAATAGGCTCATTACATCATCCTTTGGTATCTACAACATCCTAGTGACTAAAATGGAGCCATTGACCAAAGTAAGACCAAATGAAGCTCAATACACTCAATTAGGACAAAAATAGGCTCATTACATCATCCTTTGGTTATCTACAACATCCTAGTGACTAAAATGGAGCCATTGACCAAAGTAAGACCAAATGAAGCTCAATACACTCAATTAGGACCAAAATAGGCTCATTACATCATCCTTTGGTTATCTACAACATCCTAGTGACTAAAATGGAGCCATTGACCAAAGTAAGACCAAATGAAGCTCAATACACTCAATTAGGACCAAAATAGGCTCATTACATCATCCTTTGGTTATCTACAACATCCTAGTGACTAAAATGGAGCCATTGACCAAAGTAAGACCAAATGAAGCTCAATACACTCAATTAGGACCAAAATAGGCTCATTACATCATCCTTTGGTTATCTACAACATCCTAGTGACTAAAATGGAGCCATTGACCAAAGTAAGACCAAATGAAGCTCAATACACTCAATTAGGACCAAAATAGGCTCATTACATCATCCTTTGGTTATCTACAACATCCTAGTGACTAAAATGGAGCCATTGACCAAAGTAAGACCAAATGAAGCTCAATACACTCAATTAATTAGGACCAAAATAGGCTCATTACATCATCCTTTGGTTATCTAAACCTTCCTAGTGACTAAAATGGAGCCATTGACCAAAGTAAGACCAAATGAAGCTCAATACACTCATTAGGACAAAAATAGGCTCATTACATCATCCTTTGGTTATCTACAACATCCTAGTGACTAAAATGGAGCCATTGACCAAAGTAAGACCAAATGAAGCTCAATACACTCAATTAGGACAAAATAGGCTCATTACATCATCCTTTGGTTATCTACAACATCCTAGTGACTAAAATGGAGCCATTGACCAAAGTAAGACCAAATGAAGCTCAATACACTCAATTAGGACCAAAATAGGCTTATTACATCATCCTTTGGTTATCTACAACATCCTAGTGACTAAAATGGAGCCATTGACCAAAGTAAGACCAAATGAAGCTCAATACACTAATTAGGACCAAAATAGGCTCATTACATCATCCTTTGGTTATCTAAACTAGTGACTAAAATGGAGCCATTGACCAAAAAAGACCAAATGAAGCTCAATACACTCAATTAGGACCAAAATAGGCTCATTACATCATCCTTTGGTTATCTACAACATCCTAGTGACTAAAATGGAGCCATTGACCAAAGTAAGACCAAATGAAGCTCAATACACTCAATTAGGACAAAATAGGCTCATTACATCATCCTTTGGTTATCTACAACATCCTAGTGACTAAAATGGAGCCATTGACCAAAGTAAGACCAAATGAAGCTCAATACACTCAATTAGGACCAAAATAGGCTCATTACATCATCCTTTGGTTATCTACAACATCCTAGTGACTAAAATGGAGCCATTGACCAAAGTAAGACCAAATGAAGCTCTACACTCAATTAGGACCAAAATAGGCTCATTACAATCCTTTGGTTATCTCCTAGTGACTCCTTTGAAGTTAGGTTATCTACAACATCCTAGTGACAAATGGAGCCATTGACCAAAGTAAGACCAAATGAAGCTCAATACACTCAATTAGGACCAAATAGGCTCATTACATCATCCTTTGGTTATCTACAACATCCTAGTGACTAAAATGGAGCCATTGACCAAGTAAGACCAAATGAAGCTCAATACACTCAATTAGGACCAAAATAGGCTCATTACATCATCCTTTGGTTATCTAAACCTCCTAGTGACTAAAATGGAGCCATTGACCAAAGTAAGACCAAATGAAGCTCAATACACTCATTAGGACAAAAATAGGCTCATTACATCATCCTTTGGTTATCTACAACATCCTAGTGACTAAAATGGAGCCATTGACCAAAGTAAGACCAAATGAAGCTCAATACACTCAATTAGGACCAAAATAGGCTCATTACATCATCCTTTGGTTATCTACAACATCCTAGTGACTAAAATGGAGCCATTGACCAAAGTAAGACCAAATGAAGCTCAATACACTCAATTAGGACCAAATAGGCTCATTACATCATCCTTTGGTTATCTACAACATCCTAGTGACTAAAATGGAGCCATTGACCAAAGTAAGACCAAATGAAGCTCAATACACTCAATTAGGACCAAAATAGGCTCATTACATCATCCTTTGGTTATCTACAACATCCTAGTGACTAAAATGGAGCCATTGACCAAAGTAAGACCAAATGAAGCTCAATACACTCAATTAGGACCAAAATAGGCTCATTACATCATCCTTTGGTTATCTAAAACATCCTAGTGACTAAAATGGAGCCATTGACCAAAGTAAGACCAAATGAAGCTCAATACACTCAATTAGGACAAAATAGGCTCATTACATCCCTTTGGTTATCTACAACATCCTAGTGACTAAAATGGAGCCATTGACCAAAGTAAGACCAAATGAAGCTCAATACACTCAATTAGGACCAAAATAGGCTCATTACATCATCTTTGGTTATCTACAACATCCTAGTGACTAAAATGGAGCCATTGACCAAAGTAAGACCAAATGAAGCTCAATACACTCAATTAGGACCAAAAATAGGCTCATTACATCATCCTTTGGTTATCTACAACATCCTAGTGACTAAAATGGAGCCATTGACCAAAGTAAGACCAAATGAAGCTCAATACACTCAATTAGGACAAAATAGGCTCATTACATCATCCTTTGGTTATCTACAACATCCTAGTGACTAAAATGGAGCCATTGACCAAAGTAAGACCAAATGAAGCTCAATACACTCAATTAGGACCAAAATAGGCTCATTACATCATCCTTTGGTTATCTACAACATCCTAGTGACTAAAATGGAGCCATTGACCAAAGTAAGACCAATGAAGCTCAATACACTCAATTAGGACCAAAATAGGCTCATTACATCATCCTTTGGTTATCTACAACATCCTAGTGACTAAAATGGAGCCATTTCCAAAGTAAGACCAAATGAAGCTCAATACACTCAATTAGGACCAAATTAGGACCAAAATAGGCTCATTACATCATCCTTTGGTTATCTAAACCTTCCTAGTGACTAAAATGGAGCCATTGACCAAAGTAAGACCAAATGAAGCTCAATACACTCAATTTAGG
>RYYW01000345.1:38563-62554 GCA_013621005.1 Aeschynomene evenia | reverse complement strand
AGACCATAGCAAGATTTGTATAGTTCCTTCTGGTTCTCACGCCACTTTCTGGATTGCCCAAGACTTCATTCTGAGAGATGTTCTTCAAGTCTCTTGAACCTCTGATCCCTTTAGGAGTAGGGTTCTGAGAACGAGACACAAAAGGTTCTCTTTCTGAGTCATCAGAAGCTTGTCCTTCTGAGAATCTAGGTTCCATTGTATTTGGAGAGGTAGATTCTCTAGGTTCTGGAGCTTTGATGATGTTACTAGATTTTTCTTTAGATGAAGATGATTGTTCCATGGGTTGGAAGTCAGTCTCATCATCTATAAGAATTTTCCTTTTGGCTTTCTCAGAAGAGATGTTGAGTTTCTCAAATTCATCTTCTAAGTTAGCATCTTTCTGAGACAGGTCCTTACTAAGTTTTTGAACTTAATATGGATTGTCTCTTCAACACATTTACTCCTTTTGTTATATACTCTGTAAGCTTTAGAGCTGAGGAGTATCCTAGGAAGTATCCATCATCGGACTTAGGATCAAACTTGGAGAGTTTGTCCTTTGTGTTGAGAATAAAACAAGAAGAACCAAATACATGGAAATAAGAAATGTTTGGTATTTTATTCTTCCATAGCTCGTAAGGTGTCTTTTTCAGAATTGGTCTTAGAAAGACTCGATTCTGAATGTAGCATGAAGTATTTACTGCTTCAGCCCAGAAACCTTTTGAAAGTCCACTTTCTAAGAGCATTGTTCTTGCCATCTCTTGAAGGCTTCGATTCTTTCTCTCAGCTACTCCATTTTGTTGAGGAGTTCTGGGAGATGAGAATTCGTGAGCTATGCCCAGATTTTCACAAAGCTTTTCAAAAGCATGATTCTCAAATTCACCACCATGATCTGATCTAATGGCATGAATGTGCGATCTTTTTCAGTTGAAACTCTTTTCGCAAATGCTTTGAACTTCTCAAAAGTTTCTTCCTTAGAAGCTAGAAAGAAAACCCAAGTGAATCTGGAGTAATCATCCACTATGACAAGACCATAGCGTTTTCCAGAAAGGGAAGCTGTTCTGGTTGGTCCGAAGAGATCCATGTGGAGCAGTTCCAGTGGTTTCTGAGTAGAAATACCACTTTTACTGGGAAAGGAAGCCTTGGTCTGTTTCCCTTTTTCACAGAAGTCGCAGGTTGCATCTTTCTGATACTTAATTCTGGGAAGGCCCTTTACAAGTCCTTTCTGAGAGAGTTCAGAAAAAGTCTCATATGGGCATGACCAAGTTTCTTATGCCATAGCCATTTGTCTTCTTGGACAGAGACAAGGCATTCCACATTTTGATCCTTTAGATCATCCAGATGATAACATAGATGTTACCAACACGTTTTCCTTCAAGAACGATCTTGTCATTGTGAGATTAATCACATGACAATACTTGGCATAAAACTCAACCTTTAAGCCTCTGTCACAAATTGACTGGTGCTTAATAGATTGTGAGTTAAGCCATCGACCAACAGTACATCTGAGATTTGGTGAGAGGAATCCTTACCAACATCTCCGATTGCAGTGACTCTTCCTTAGCGCCCATCCGAATCGCACTGTTCCGCCTTTCTTGGGCTTGAGACTTCTGAACCAGTGCCTTCTTCCAGTCATGTGCCTCGAGCAGCCACTGTCAAGGTACCACTGCTCATCGTGGTGGTGGAGCAGCGCTTGATGATGTTCCTGCAGTCACAAAGTTAACAGATTTAGGTACCCATTCTTTGTTGGGTCCTTGCTTGTTAGCTTTCTTGGATTTTGCCTTCTTTTTCTTAGAAGTGTCATGGTTTTGAGAGTCAGAGACCTTTTGTTTGCCCTTTTCAGAAGCACTTGCTTTCTGAGAAGTTTTACCCTTCTGAGAGGGGTCAGTCTTCTTAGAAGATTTGCTTTCTGAGTTTTCTTCTTAGCCTTCTGAGGCTTAGAGATTTTTCCTTTTTCAACATAGGGCATTTTTCAGAACCATGACCACTCTTAAAACATGCAATGCACATGCGGGGTGATTTAGTTAAGAGTGGATCAAGATATGTGGTTCAAAGACTTCTTCATATCCAAGACCGCTTTTGTCTTTATAGGGTCTTTGGCCCCCAAGCAAAAGACTTAGCATCTTTTCACCATTTACCATCTTAACTAAGTCAGAGGTTAGAAGTTCATTTGTCTTTTGCAGTTCGATCATGGCCTTTTCAGCCTTTTCTACTGTGATTGAAGACAAACTTTCTAATGCTTGATACAGGTCATGGCTTTCAAGGTATCTACCTTGAAGTCGTCTCTTTCAAGCCTTAGGTTCTGAACTTCTTGAGTTAGTCTTGCATTTTCAGCTTCTGTGTTTTTAAAAGATTTTTTTTGGTCGCTGAAACTGTTAGCTAACTCGTTTGAGTCTTTCAGAAGATCATAATAGAGTTCTGAAAGCTCATCGTATGAGTATGAAAGAGGAGGGGAATTTTGTACCTCTTCTGACTCAGATTCTGTTTCCAGAATGTAGTCAGTTCCTGCCATGAAGCACACATTAGCTTCTTCTTCCTCACTTGCTGCTTCAGAAGCTTCGTCTTCTGAATCACTCCAGGTTGCAGCCATTGCCTTCTTTTTCTTTCTGGGAATGAATTTCTTCTTCCCTTTGTTTTGTGGACACTCCGTCTTGAAGTGGCCTTTTTCTCCACATCCAAAGCATGTGGCATCTGAGGGCTTTGACTTTCCTTTCTTAGGAGTGAATTCCTTGCTTTTGTTTGGCCTCCTTCTCCAGGCTTTCTTCATTTTCTTTACTAGGAGAGAGATGTCGTCTTCGTCGGATTCTGAGCCTTCATCATTGTCAGACTCAGAAGCTTCTTCAGCTTTGAAAGCTTTGGAAGACTTTCTGACTTGACTGTTCAGAGCCAATCCCTTCTGAGGTCTGGAGGAAGCGGATGGTCCTCCGAGCAACCCTTCCAGTTCGATCTCAGGCGTTCTGAGCGAACCAAATAGTACATCCAAACCTATCTGGTTTAGATCCTTGGCTTCCTGGATTGCTGTGACCTTAGGACGCCATTTTGCAGAAAGGCTTCTGAGGATTTTTCTTACCATCTCAGCGTTTGAATAAGTCTTTCCCAAGACTTTCAGCTGATTGATGATATGGAGAAATCTTATTGACATGCTGTCAATAGTTTCCTCAGGCTGCATGCTAAAGGATTCGTATTTGTGTACGAGCATTGAGATTTTTGTTTCCTTGACTTCGTCATTACCTTCGTGCAGCATATGAAGTCTTTCCCAAATCTCTTGTGCAGTATCACATGACACAATTTTGTCATATTCTACTTTGGGTAAAGCACAGAGGAGAATATACTTGGCTTTGAAGTTGAGTTGTATTTTCTCCTTCATCTTTTGAGTCCATTCGTCCTTAGGGACCCGTCTTGTATAGGTTCTGAGTGCTGGAGGTGCCACTCCTGGCTCAGCGTCTGTTGCAACTACAGCATCCTCTGTAATTGTCTACAGAGGCTGATAGTCTCCATTCTCGATCCTATCCCATAAGTCCAGACTGGTGTGCTTGATGAACAGCGTCATCCTGTCACGCCAGTAGTCGAAGCTGTCTCCAAGAAACATCGGAGGTCTGTTTATTGAAGCCCCATCTGATATGAATGCAGCTGGTGAATTCATATTTCCTTTCGTGGATCTTTTTCCTTGACACTGCTAAGTGCTCAACCCCTTAAGGACCGAGCTCTGATGCCAATTGAAAGTGTATGTGTGCACGAGAAGGGGGGTTGAATCGTGCAAGTTTTAAAAATTACCTTTTAAAACTTTTACTTAGAAAGCTGTTTTTACTCAGAAGGTGGATTTAAGAGCTTGCAGCGGTAATAGCTTTCTGAGAAGATTAAGTTTCTGAGAACTTAGTCTTTCTAAGAAAGTTCCTATCTGAGTGGTCTTAAGAGAATGACTTTGAGTTATAATCTTTTAAACGCTTTCTGATTTTAATCAGTAATGTTTTCACAAGACCTCTTAATTAAAACCGTGGTTGAGTTTTTCTCAAAGCTTTATGCAATTAAAGAGTAAGAGAGAAAAGCTTAACACAAAGAGTTTTATACTGGTTCGGTTATAACCAACCTACTACAGTCCTCAACCTTCAGTTGAGAGTTCTTAGATATTCTTCTTAATGTGCCTTCTCAGACAACACTGCCTTTATCAAATAAAGGACTTCCACCACTTCACAACCCAAAGTGGATTTCCTTGCCTCACACTAGAGGACTTCTTTGCCTTAAATACTTAAGGACTTCCTTGCCTCACAACAGAGGACTTCCTTGCCTTAAACACTTAAGGACTTCGAACTTTGCCTCAAACACCAAAGGACTTAAACTTGCCTTCACACAAAGAAGGACTTAGCGTTTTTCGAAAGTTTGATTTGATCGAAAATAACTACCAAGACTAAGTTACAAACCTAGTTTTACACTTAGTAGACTTCTAGAATTAACTTACAAATGTAAGAATTTACACCAATTAAGAACTAGAAGATTTTGCAAAGTTAGAGAAACAATTTCGTAAAAATTGTCTTTCTGAGAAAGTTCTAAGTTTTCGCAAATGATTTTCAATTCAACAGAGTTTTGGCACTTTTAATCAAGATTTTTATCGCAAGAGTTTCGTCACATTGCTCTGGAATTGAACTCATATATATAGGCATGTAAGAGCCGCGAAATTAGAAGCTTTCACTTTGCTTATGTGGCTGTGTCTTTTTCAGAACGGCTCCCTGCTACAGTCAGCGTAAAATGAGGAACTTTTCAGAACTGCACAGTGCGCGTGTTCCCACTTCCTTGGCTAGTTGTAGCGAGCTTTCTGAGACTGTTTTCACTTCCTTGAGTCCAGACACTTGGTTGCTTCTGAGTCCAACCTTCTAAGAGTTGTACGGACTTCTGAGGCGAACCTTCTGAGGGAAGACCCTTCTGAGAACTACTAGTCGCAAGGTCTTCTGAGACCTTTCTGAGGCGACAGTGTTCTTTCCTCAGAAACATGTTTTCACCTTCAGCGCTTCTGAGACATCCTTTCTGATATCTTTGGCGCTATGATTTTGTCAATTGGTTTCAAGGCTACTTGATGTTTTGTCTTGATCTTTGCTCATGGCATTGCAATAATTTAAAGCTTTCTGAGACACTCAGCGCACATATTAGCAAAACCTTAAGTAAAATTTTATACTTATGGCTTACCTTGTTATCATTAAAACTTTCATAACTCTAAGAGAATTATGCTTAATTCTCTCAGAAGGGTTCTGGAGCTTACAATAACAAGAATATACCCCTGAAAAGCCTTCACTCAGCAAGCAACAACTCAAAGTTGAACAACCAATCATTCCACTAACTTCAGCAACACTCCAACGGTTACAAGGATGATCAATCTCTACTTAAAGCAGCTGAAATCAAGGAATAAAGCAAGGAAAAAACATTCGAGCAAAGCATCATACTTTCTCTAAGTAGTAGCATTCAGAAACACTTGTTGTATTTGATATTTTCTTTATTCTAAATTGTATTTCCTTCCCTAAAACACTTGTTGTCATTCATACACATCCCTTAAGTGTCTTAGGATTAGATTTTAGCAAGGTTCAACCTTCAACTCCATATCATAACCTTATTTGTACCCTTGTAAGAGTTTGCAAAAACTCAAAACCAAACCAAACACACTCAACAAAATTTCTCTTAATTGTTAAGGCAGTAGAGAGCTTGAAGAGGCTATTCTAAAGACTACTTGAAAAAACCAATATTAGGATATTGGTGAGGAAGCTTGAAGAGGCAGTGCAAGAATACATAGGAAATCAGCCTGAGAAGGCAGTGCAAGAATATCTTTGTAACTTTGGAGAAAGTTAGTGGAACTCAATCTTGAGGATTGAGAACTGGATGTAGGCTTCATTGGCTGAACCAGTATAATTTGTTTTTGTGGTTTCATGCCCTTTACTTCTATTATTATACTTGAGAAAGTACATCTTAAAGTTTTAGTAATATCCTTTTTCAAAAACATTTCTGAACACTTGATCTTTGTTTCTTAAGAATACGCCTTTGATATAAAAATCATTTTCGAAAGCTTTCTGAACATTGCAGCATATTTCTGAAACATTATATAAGCTTTCTCAAAGTTCCAAAAGCTTTCTCAAGTGCTTATAAGTTAGTATCTTTACATTCTCAATATATTACATTGATTAACTAACTCATTCCGCTGCCACTACAAGTTTATACACTTGATAGTATTTGTTTTAGCTCTTACATATCTAAATTTAAAAGAAGTAAAAAGCTTAAGTGCACGATTCAACCCCCCTTCTTGTGCTCATTTATACTATCAATTGATATCAGAGCTCGACCTCAGGGGTTGAGCATCAAACGTTGCTGAGGAAAAAGATCCAGAAAGCAAAATGGCATCACAAATCACACACATTGCTGAGGGATATTCTATCAACAGGCCACCACTCTTCACAGGAGAAGATTACAACTATTGGAGAGATAGAATGACTCTATTTATCAGACATCAAAGCCTTGATCTATGGAAGATAATAGAAGAAGAAGATTATGAACCTATAGAGGAAGTGCCTATGGAATCTTCAACAACATCTCAAGTTTCTGAAGGTTCAGAAACAACACAAATCAGAACCATGAAGGTTAGAGTTCCAGAAAACAGATGGACTCCAGAACACAAGAAGAATATACAAATGAATTATCAAGCAAAGCACTTCATCACTTGTGCTCTCATCAAAAGTGAGTATGATAAAATCATTTCTTGTGATTCTGCTAAAGAAATTTGGGACAAGTTAGAAAATGTTGCATGAAGGTACAAATCAAATAAAAGAAACTAAAATATCTATGCTTGTGCATAAATATGAATCTTTTAAAATGTGTGATACCCCGTATCATAGTGTCCCTTAGGAAGGACTCTTCTCATGACGCATCAGAAACGCGTGACCTTGTTGCTGTCGGAGGGGGCTCGCTAGCGAGCTGTCTCCTGTCTCCTGTCGCCAGCGAGCAGTTGGTCGCTAGCGACCGTATGTTAGTCGCTAGCGACCGGACCGAAGTCCCACATTGCTCGCAGCTTGCTTAGCCTTTTCCCCCCTCACCCTATATATATGAGAGGTTATGTTACCTCACACCTCACATCTCACACTCCGCCTTTTTCAAAGCAGTGCTTTGGGCATACTTCATTATTGAGGATAGTGTGAGCTTGACGTCTTGGGGATACTCTGCTCGAGCGAATTCTCGACGGTGAGTGTAAAGTCTTTTATGTCCCTTTCCTGCGTGGTGGTCGCCAGCGAGCATGAGGAGCTCGCCAGCGACTGACCCTTCTCTAGCGAGAGGCAGCAACTCGCTAGCGACGGTGTGTCCTGCAGGTATAGTTCAAGTCTTGTTTTCTTTTTCTAGAGGTTCTAATATGTCTTTTGCACGCCAGGTGCAAACACGATTCCAGTAGCTGGGGACGGAGCATTCGGTCCTCTTCAGCCTCAGGTTTATCCGGTTGAGTGGAGATTTTGTATGTAGTTCAGCATTTACAGCATATATGTTTATTTGATCACTAGATAATTAGGTAAGATAATAATAAGTTAAGTAATAATGCATGTGTTTGTAGTAGTAGAATTAGTAGTAGTTAGTAACATGCTAGGTGGTTAGGAATAGTGATATGCTAGGTAGTTAGGAACTTAGTATAGATAATGGTAGAGATTTATTTTCTAAGTTATGTTATATGATGACTGTGTGATGTATGCTGGTTGTTTACGTATTGTTGTATATGTCATGATAACATGTAACTAAATAAGATAAGGTGTAACACCCCAATAATTAATCCTCCATGCTATAGTCATTTCGGACCAACTATTCGAGTGTCACCTCTTGAACATCATAGCATATGTTATGTTTCTAAAATAGATACTGTGAAAATACGTGGGAATTAATTTTGCAAATATCATACTTCAAAAGTAGGGGCAGCGTCATACATATAATCGTTATAATACATCATGTATCAGGATTACATAATAATATACATACAGCTCTCTAATTCATCAAAATACAAATAGTCTCCCACATCATATATCAGCAATGAAACTAGTAATAATAATAGTAATACAACTACATAAATATCCCGGCTATCATAGGTCCGGAAATAACTTAACATGCATCAACTGGAAGGAAACTAAACAGGGCGGAAGCTTAAAGCTTCCGTCTTCAAGTCCACCTGGCGTCCCCGTCTCCAAGTACACCTGAATACCTAAAATATATATCCACGATAGGGTGAGCAACTAAAAGTTACTCAGTAGGGGTGGCTATCTTGGGTTTATTATAAAAGGGTGAAGCATGTTAAATTCCAATTCAGTAATTAGTTCATAAAACTCTGTATCCCAAGATAACCTCAACCTAGATGCGTCTTACTCATTTTAATAATGCATACATATATAATTATAAGTAGATATTAGTCCATATCAGTGTGTGAAGACATATGTGCGTCTAAACATCAAAAATACATAATTGTCACAATATTGAGTATGAAATTACAATTAAAAGTATAAGAACATAAATCCCTTAAGTGTCATGTGTCATGATCTCTTTTACTTGTAATGTGTCATGATCTCTTTTCATAAATATTCATTCGTACATACTTATTTCTATTATTATATATAATAAACATATTTAAATAACTAATACTTCGTACTATAAAGTGAAATCAGGAAAATACTAAAAAAATATGAAAAATGCATAGAATCTGCAATATTACTGCGACCTGGTCGCTAGCGCGCTCCTTGCGGCTGCTAGCGCCCGAGGCGGTGTAACTGCTCGCTAGCGCCCGAAATCTGGCCGCTAGCGCCCGTCATGTGTCTGCTCTTGAGCCAGCTTCTAAATCAATAATCGTTTTATGCTTATGATGAATTTAACATAACTATATGCAAGAGTATAGATTTATACATGCTTAGACATTAGTATATTCATTTAAAAACTCGATTTGTAATGGCATATTATTTTAAATCCACTAAAACTCATCAAGAAAATACTTTTCTCAGTTCTGTTCTGCACCCGGTCGCTAGCGCATACATACTGGTCGCTAGCGACTGAGGCGGTGAAACTCTGTCGCTAGCGCCTAACTTATGGGCGCTAGCTCATGCCTTCTCACTAGCGGCTACCATGTTGGTCGCTAGCGAGTAGCTCGATTCTGGCTCAAGAACAGCAAAGCAGAACACAACCAACAAAATCCCAAAATCTGGTTTTCGATCATTTAACCTCCAGAAATCGTTCATATATTTTAAACATAACATTAATACTAAACCCCTACCTCTTGTAGACCTCCAAAACAAGCTCTAATCCTCTTCTTGCTCTAAGATCCTTGATGAACACTCCTCCAAAGACTTCCTAAATGATGGTGATGATGATTATGAAGTTTCCTAAGGATTCTAATCGACTAGAATGGTAGGGAACTTTGTAAAGATCATAGATACGTGTTCAGATCTTGTTTTGGTTGAGGTTTGATAATAGAATTTGAAGCTTGAGTGTTTATGGATTTGAGAGTGTTTGAGAGGATGGGAGTATGAGAGAATTGAGTTTCTGAAGTGTTTGGGGTGCTTCTCTGGAGTTATAGGCGATTTAGGACCGGAGGGGCTTATATGCAATATCAATAAGATGGATGACCAAAGATTAAAATGAAAAATGCAGAACTTGTTGTTCTGTCTCGACATGGTCGCTAGCGCCCAACAACGCTCGCTAGCGACCGGCCATGCGCTAGCACACACATGTTATGCGCTAGCGGCTGGTCCTGTGGCAGAAAGCAGGTTATGCAGAATGCTCCTCCTAATTGTCCCGATATGCCTCCTATTCATCCTCGTTCATCCAAACATGATCCAAACCTTACCTAAACTTTAAATATACTTAGGGACACTATATTCTAATCCGTAATACACTAATTCATCATCCTCGCATCCAATTCAACACTAATTTAACTTAATATGCTTTAGTGTGATAACTCGACGGGATTGTTTGATTGGATGATGACATGCTAGTATGTGTTATATATGTTGTGAGTGTTGCATTGCATGCATTATCTCATTGCTGAGTCGACGACACATCCCTCGTCAACCATGTTTTTCAGAGTACGACTCCGCCGCAGACGAGGAGCTCCTGATCCAGTAGAGGTCATAGCAGTTATCCTTGGTGAGCTCCGCTTCTGACGTGGAGTCTTCAAGTTTATTTGTTTTGACTTTTATTTCCATTTCAGTTGTAATGTTTTCAGACAGTTGTGTTTATGTTTAGTTGCTCCGGACACTAGAGGCAGGATTCCTTTCAGTATATGTTTCAGTTACAGTTACAGTTAAGATTTATTAATGTTGAACAGTTATTTTAGGAGTAAACCCCCAAGTTGGTCCCTGACAATTTTCGCGATAGACAAGGTAGTCCTTGACATTAAGAAATTGACAAGTTAGTCCCTGACAATTTCAATTTTCGGACAACCGTTAGTTCCTAAATGGTTTCCGTTATTTCGAGGGACCAATATGGCTTATTTATTAATTGTTAGGGACTAATAAAAGAAATTTAATAAGAATGAATCCTATAAATTATGATATGAACATTGACTCATATTCATTCTAATTAATTATGTATTAATTCCAAGCTACATATAACTACTCCGGTAAATATTAAGTCTCTATTTGGATGTATTACTATCAAAAGGCAAATATGTTGGATAATTTTCCAATTGAAGAAGTAACAACATTTTAGTATGTTAAGTGTATATATAGGAATTTAATTAAGTTTTCCTAGATGCAATAAATATATAGTTTACGTTAATGAAGATACGATATTAAACAATTTGAGAAGAATTAAAGCAACAATTATATATATGTACATATAATATTACTACTCAAAATATTATTGTATATATGTATCAATAATACCCCTCTTCGACTATATATATATATATATATATATATATTGCTAGAAACAAGTTATCAACCGCGATAGTTATCGACAAATAATTGTATGCATGTAATTATTTTCTACAGCAAAGTAATAAAATGTTGTTACTTTTTCAATGGGAAAATTACCCAACATATTTGCCTTTTGATAGTAATACATCCAAATAGAGACTTAATATTTGCCGGAGTAGTTGTATGTAGTTTGGAATTAATACATAATTAGAATGAATATGAGTCAATGTTCATATCATAATTTATAGGATTCATTCTTATTAAATTTCTTTTATTAGTCCCTAACAATTAATAAATAAGCCATATTGGTCCCTCGAAATAACGGAAACCGTTTAGGGACTAACGGTTGTCCAAAAATTGAAATTGTCAGGGACTACTTTGTTCACCGCGAAAATTGTCAGGGACCAACTTGGGGGTTTACTCCTAAAATAACTGTTCAACATTAATAAATCTTAACTGTAACTGTAACTGAAACATATACTAAAAGGAATCCTGCCTCTAGTGTCCGGAGCAACTAAACATAAACACAACTGTCTGAAAACATTACAAATGAAATGGAAATAAAAGAACTAACATTACAAATCTCTGTCTCATGGCAAAAAGAACTTCAGAAAGCTTCTAAACTCTTTCAGAAAGTGGAGTTTCTGAACAATCAGAATTTGAATCAGAAAATGATTCAGAAACCGAGGTATTTTCTGAACTTACTATAGGTAGACTTTCTGATATGTATGGTGATCTTTTAAACAAATCCATGATGCTTAGAAAACAATTAATATATTTAAAAAGAAACTTTCAGAAAACCTTGAATTGAAAGAGAAGAATAAAAAGCTAAATAAATGCATCAATTCTCTCTCAGAAAATGAAAAACACCTTTCTCAAAAAATTTCAAACTCTGAAGAAATCATCTCTAGACTTCAGAAAGCACGCAAGCTATTATTAAAAGACTTTGAGAAAATGACAGGAAGTAGTAATAAACTACAACTGTTATTGGGAAATCATGATCTTTAAAATAATAGATTTGGACTTGGATATGAAGAAAAACATGATCAGAAAGCTTATAATACATCTGCCTGTATTTATTGCTTCAAAAGGCACAAGTCTATTAAATGTCCCTACATGAGAAAGGCTAAATTTGAAAAATCAAAAGAAATTAACAAGGAAGGACCCAAAAAGATGTGGGTACCTAAATCTACTTCTGTGAATGTAGATAAACCTAAAGGCCAAAACTCAAGATGAAAAATGGTACTTAGATAGTGGCTGTTCCAGGCATATGACAAGATCAAAATCATGGTTCAGAAACCTAAATAAAAAGAAAGGTGGAACTGTGAAATTTGGTGGAGGTGCCAAAGGAAAAGTCATTGCAATTGGGGATGTAGGTAAGTGCAATTCTCATAAAATCTCTAATGTTTTACTTGTAGATGGTTTAATTCATAACTTGCTTAGTATTAGTCAGTTTTGTGATATAGGTTATAAAGTTATTTTTCTAAAGCATATTTGTGAAGTAATTGATCTTAAAAATAACAAAGTTGTTCTTCAAGGAAGTAGACTAGGAAATACTTATGTTATTTACCTAGAGGATCTTTAGAAATAAAATATAAAATGCCTAGCATCATTTTTAGTTGACAAGTGGTTATGACACAGAAAGCTTGGTCATGCACATATGAGATTGATTTCTGAACTTGTTCAGAAATATCTTGTAAAAGGACTTCCTAAAATCACATTTGACAAAGACTCAACTTGTGATCATTGTGAAAAAGGAAAGCAGACCAAAAGTTCCTTCCATAATAAGAAAGTGGTATCAACCACTAGAACACTTGAGCTTTTACATATGGATTTGTTTGGTCCAACAAAACATGCTTCTTTTGGAGGAAAACACTAATATTTTGTTATTGTGGATGATTACTCTAGATATACATGGGTTACTTTCTTAGCTCATAAAGATGAAGCTTTTGAAAATTTCAAAGTATTTGCAAAAAGAGTTCAAAATGAAAAAGGTTTAAACATCATCACCATAAGATCATATCATGGGGGTGAATTTCAAAATCATCTTTTCAAAACCTTTTGTGAAAAACATGGCATTTCTCGTGAATTCTCTTCTCCAAGAACACCTCAACAGAATGGGGTTGGAGAAAGAAAGAATAGAAGTTTACAAGAAATGACTAGAACAATGCTTTCTAAAAGTGGTTTAACCACAGGTTTTTGGGCAGAGGCTATAAACACCTCTTGCTATATTCAAAATAGAGTTTTCATTAAACTTATGCTTCAGAAAACACCTTATGAGCTATGGAAGGGAAGAAAACCCAACACTTCATACTTTCACATATTTGGTTCTGCATGTTTTATTCTTAACACAAAGGACAAACTCTCAAAGTTTGATCCAAAGTCAGATGATGAAATATTTCTTGAATATTCCTCTATTTCAAAAGCTTACAAGGTTCACAACAAAAGAACAAAGGTTGTGGAAGAATCAATTCACATAAAATTCAAGGAACAAATAAATGACAGTTCAGAAATGAGAAGTGATTATGAAGAAACACGTGATCCTCAGAAAATATCAGAAAACCTTCAGAAAGATAATGATACAGATTCTGAAGAATCAGAAAAGGTCTAGAAAGCAATAATAATGATTCTGAGGTATCAGAAAATGCTCTAGAACCCTCACACTACTGAAGATGAAGAACCTATAAGACAATATAGAGGGACTCATGACATAAAAGCAATCTCCATAAATAATATTCTTGGAGATATTTCTGAAGGAGTCAGAAGCAAAAAATTCTTCAGAAATGAAGCTGTAACAGCACTAGTTTCTGAAATTGAACCAGAAACTATTGAGGAAGCCCTTTCTGATGAAAATTGGGTAGCTGCAATGAAAGAAGAACTAACTCAATTTGAGAAAAATAAAGTATGGACTCTCATCAAGAAACCAAAAGGAAAATCCATCATTGGTATAAAATGGGTGTTCAGAAACAAACTAGATGAAAATGGAAAAGTCTCGAGAAACAAAGCTAGATTGGTTGCACAAGGATACAATCAATAAGAAGGGATTGACTATGATGAAACATTTGCACTAGTAGCAAGACTTGAAGCCATCATAATGCTCCTAGCATTTGCTACATTCAAAGGATTCATTTTATATCAAATGGATGTAAAGTCAGCATTTCTCAATGTGTTAAATGCAACATTGTCTTGAACTTGGTTACATGTCGCATTTATGGGTTTGTACACTAATTTTAATGGGTTATTTTGATGATTATGTGATTTTTGAACAAATTGAATGGGATATTTGATGACTATGCTGGGCATGTAAGTTAATTGTAATGGGTTATATTTCTAAGAGTTGTATGAGTTATTTTTTTGATTATGTGTTTTATTGAGCATATTTGGATGGGCTAATTGATTACTATATTAGGTTTGTTTATTACAGTGATGAATAAAAATGTCATTTAATGTTTTATACCCTGTCGCCCTATGGGTTATATTTCTTTTGTGTATGGATCACTTAGTATGTGTTTATGAGAACATAACCAATGAATACTGGTGGGTTCGGGCTGGGTTTTTTGTCTTAGTATTAATTGGTTATATTACAATGTTGCATGAGTTATTGTGCTATGAGTTATAAAACTTGGGAAACATATGATGTGATTTATTCTACTACAGTGCTACAGTGAGGTTTAACTTATTATCATTTTTCAAGAACAATGAAGTAGAGCCACCCATCAACAAACCACCAAATGATAAAATTGTGGGTGCGCTCAATGACAATTTTCCAACAATCCAAATGTACTAGTTTTTTCCTAACCAAATACATTGTTCTTTTTCATTTCAATTTATAAAACATATTTACTTATTGTCACCCGTACAGGTCATGCGGTGATTCCATATACGACAACGTCAACCTAGACGAGGTTGTCGATATGGCAACTAGATCGGCTAAGGATTCGGTCACCTCATGTGACACCCTGCCCGACGTAGAAACTTTAGTTTAATAATTTTACCCGAGAAACGGTCGTAAGAATCAGAACGGGTAATTTCATTTTGATTAACTGGATAATATATTAGAATTCCTAAAAATGGAGTTATAATCGACATTATTAGTATTTTTGGGTTAATAATAATGATTCGTGCACAGTACATAGCCTACAAGGGTGTTTGGTATAAATTCGAGTATTGCGGAAGAAAATTTGAGTGGCAAATGTCGTTATAAATTTTTTTAGTGAGAAATATATTTTAGAACTTCAAAAATTATTTAGAACTCACATTTGGTATTTTTATTGAAATTTAAAATTATGCGCCAACATGAGTACTAAATAAATTAAACATTAATATTGATTCCATTATTATGCTTAAATAATAATGTTATGATATAATATCAAAAATGAAATTAATATTAATTAATGGAGTATCTTTAAAAATAAATAGTCGTTCATATTTCTCACTAGAATTTTATATAACATTCACGAACTCTCTAATTTGTGATTTTGAGCAAAAAGTAAGTAAATGAGTAACAGTGAGAGAGAAATTCGTCAAACTAAAACCCACACGATCACCACCAAATTTACCGAGCCTACTCTACATATTTTCCTTGACCATAATTTATTTGAGTGCACACGAACACACCACCCAAATACATAAAACACTCACATCCTGTTTGTCTCATAAAAATTCAAAACGTGGCAGCCTCGTGTTGGAAGCATACCAAGTACACACACCTCATGCTTCATAAGAAGCATGACACACCCCTTTAAAAACTTAACCATGAAGCAAATCCATCAAAGTCCCCCTAATCCCCGATCGATACATTTGGAGAGATGCTATGTTGTTTGATTGCATTTCCCTAGAGAGGCTTATTAGTCTCCATTTCAAAATAGATGCCTTGATAATATTTGTTCAATATAATTATTTAATTTTTGTGGGCCCTTCTTGGCTATACATTCAGACTAAATCTAAATGCAATGAGAAGCCTTTATTTTCTATAGTATCATTGTTCCATGTGTACACGTTTTCCCAATATTTTACCTTTCACACACATTCATTATCTAGGTGCTTCTTTCACAAGTTTTTAATATTATTTGATTTTTCACATCAACCTCTCTGAGTCTCTGCCCTCTGGAGACACTCACCTCCTCAGGACAAACGCTTCCTTCCTTTCCACGCCATGTCTAAATTGTCCACTCACATATTTTACAAACTCTTATCCTCAATATATCAGCTATTATTTGTTTTTTTTCTCTGCCCATTTTGCTCTCTTTCATTTCGTACTGGCATGGGTTGAGCGCCTTGAGCTTGGGGTCATCTAACTGAGGAAGCAGTGATCTGTGACGGCACTATGACATGGCGGTGGATGCAACATGGTCGGACATTGCTCCCACGAGAGAGAGACATGACTAAGGAGATTCGTGGCAAATCCGCAACAGGAGGGGCGTCGCCACTGCTGGTGTACTCCGTGACAGTTGATGAGGATGATGATTGATGGCTGTGTCGTGTCAACCATAAATTTAATTATTTTAAAACCAAGATCCCCTAATATAGTTTAGTGGAAACCAAGGTCGTCTGTAACAAGGAATGACTAAGAGAGTAATGCACAAGACTAGTTGTATGATGGGTTTGTCACAATTGGGGGGTTTTTGTATGCAAGGGAATTAAATTGGAATAAATTTAAAATAATAAAAACAACGGTTTATGGGGGTGGAACATTCATTAGGGTGTTATCATTGGCTACAAAAGAATGCATGAGTTGATTAATTACGCCGGAGTTAGATATAACTCCTTTGTTGTGATTCTAATGATTAATTGCCTAGAATGGGATTAATTAGTGAGATCTCACCTTTAGATCCACTTTCAACAATTATTAAAGCCAATCACATTAATCTAATTAAAGAGACTAATCAGCCAATTAATTACTCATTACCAATTCCTAATATGTCATGCATCAATTAATCAACTAACACATAAACATATACCAATGAATTAACCAACTCAATCGAGTAAGCCAAGATAAAGGATTAAACACACAATTTAAGATCTCAAATTATATGCCAAGGGTTGATAATGAAAACTTATGCAAGATTAAGAACAAAGCCTCAATTTACCCCAATGATGTTCACACGCTCACAAACCACCAAGAACTTAGCTACTCATGGCAAAAATTAAAGGCAAAGAATAAATGGACTAAAGAAAGCAATTAATAATAAGAACAACGTAAGAAATTAAATGCAAGTTGGAAAGAATTGAAGAACGAATAACTAAATTAATGATAAAAGAGTACTTACAAAACCCAAAGAGGGCTGGACGAATAACGTTGAAATGCAAATGACTGAGCTACAGCTAAACTAGGAAAACGGAAATCCTAATAGGAAGAAAAATAACTCTAACTAGGAAAAGAAAATAAGTGAAAGTGGAGGTAGTGAGTGGTTGAAAAAGTGATGGTATTTCTGATGCATTAGCTCCCTTTAAATAAGATGAGCAGCCTCCAAACCCTAGTCAATTTGGGCCCCCAACTCGTGCAGATAGGGTTTCTGCTGTGACAGAGTTGCGGCGCGGCGCTGGGGCGCGTTACGGGCGCTGGAGCGCCAGCGCTGTGCACGTGACAAGTTAAGTGAGTCACGCGCGCTGGGGCGCGCTATGGGCGCTGGAGCGCTCGATGCCTGTTCTGAAATCAACTGCTTTGCTTCTTGCTCAGTTCCTGATGTCCACAGCTCCAATAATACCTGTGACCTACACTAAAAATAGGAATATCCAGATCAAGTGCAAAGGTCATCCTTGAATGTAAAACATCATAAAACTTGTTATTTAGCCTTTATTTCTATTAAGCTCAGATTAACCTCAAGTTGAATTAAATACAATAAGAGCCAAAATAGAGCTAAGAAATGCATACAATCATCCAAATTAAGGGTATAAAATGTTGTAAAAACCGCGTTATCAATATCCCCACACTTGAACAATTGCATGTCCTCATGCAAAAGCAATGATTCCAAGCATCTCCAAGCATTGGCCAACACATCTAACACCTAAGCTAAGTCCTAAAAGAAAAATAAAATCTACAGATGATGGAAGTTATTCAAAACAGCACACCTTGGTCAGATTTATACAATACCTTGACATGTTATCAGTTGGCATCAATAAAAGTTTATGAGTTAAGAGAATCAATTCATGTTATGCAAAGTTGGTTGGTTTGGCCCTCACCAGTGTGTTTCTCTCCAATCACTCAGTGTTTTGGCTTAGCACTCAATTTGAATAATTCACACAAGTATTTACATTCCATAAATTTGCTATACTCCTAACATTGCAATTTTACAAACATGGTGTATCAAGAGTCTTTTCAGGTTGTAATGGGCTTGGACAGGTTGGCATATATGGAAGTGGACTCAATTCCAAAAAACTAAGACTTCATGGTTGATCAATCCTAGATGACTTCTATCACTACAGAAAGATGGAGAGAGAAGAGATGGAGAGAATAGAAATACCCAAGATCAAACAATCCATAAATTCTTACAATTAACTTCCAAGGTTCCCAAATATTTCCATATCATTCCAGGAACCCAGCAACCTTTATTGCAGAATTCACATTTTTTCTTGATTTTTTTGTGCTTTTTTCGATTTTTTTATACTCATCTCATTCCTTGGTAATTAAATGAGGTGGAAAAGAAAATAAAAAGAACCACTTATGTACAAAAGCTACCCTTACAGTTATATCCCAATATTTTGCACTCTATACTAGTGCTCGATTTAACCCAATTTCCCCACACTTAAGACCTTTGCCCAATAATCAAACCATGTCCTCCTAGTTTCTCAGAGGGGATTTTTCATTGTTTTTCTGTCTTTGGCTTGTAATGAGCTTAGTAACAAAAAAGGGATAAAGGCTCAAATTGGCTACAAACAAATGAGAATTGTGTATGGGTTGGCTATTTGGCTAAGTGGCTTTTAAATGTAAAAAAAAATTATGCCTCAATCACATGCAACATGTATAAATTGCAAAACAAGAATCAAGCAAATTCAGGAATAACAAATACAAGTGTGTGTGTGCTCACAGAAAGAAAGTTATTAGTTGATACATGTAATCACATTTAAGGCTCAAATCTCACAGGTAATCCAATCAACCAAATCGGGATAACACAAACAATTCAAAATCATATTAGATTATCATGCCAACATTTCAGAGTTAAATTAAAGGGCAGAGCAATTTTAGACCAAAAGGTGCTATAAAGAAAATTACCCAATCATCTACCTAAAAACACATAGAAATAAAATAAAGGAAAAGAAAAAAAAGAAAAAGAGTTAGGCATGCCATTATTTACAAAAGCCAATTTTATCTACACCCTCCCCACACTTGAATGAGACACTGTCCCCAGTGTCAACAAATTAAAGAACAGAGAGAAGGGTATAGAAAGGACCTACGGAGGACTCAATCGTCCTCTAGACCATCATCATCCTCATCACCATCATCCTCCTCAGCCTCATCATCCTCATCATCATCGTCGTCCTCCTCCTCATCGACATCAATAGGAGCCTGGGACTGTCCTGGAGCTCCATAACCGGCGGAGAAGCGCTGGTTGATGTAGGATCGGAAACCGCTCTGCATCTCAGCGATCCTCTAGTCATAATGAGTCTGCATGGCCAGGTACCGCTGATCATGATAGCTCTCAGCCGCAGCGAACTTCTGATCGAAGTACTCCCTCATGTTGACCTCCATCTGGGTCATCTGTGCAGAGAGGCATCTAGGGGGTTCCCTACTGGCTGGTCTTGTTCTGAGCGGCTGCATCCTTAGTAGCAAGACCGGCGACAGTGATGGTGGAATGTGGCCCTTGCCACTCGTCGTCGGCGTACTCTGGTACACCACACTGGATAGCCAAAGAGGTGATCAGAGAGGATAGGGAAGGCACCTGTAGGGCTCAATGTGGTGAGCCTGATGCATGGTGCGCTGAAACGAGTGGGCAAGTCTACCCAGTGGCCTCCATAATGCAGTAGAGGTGGAGGGCCTGCTCTGTGGTGAGCTCGAAGATGTGGGAGACTGGGTAGATATGGCTGTAGTAGATGCGGGACCACGCTCTGGCCTCCAGGTTGAGCGTGTAGTTCTTCAGAGTGCGGGGAGCATATTGGCTCCAATGTCCAACTGCAACCTGGCAGGCAAAGCGGTTCCTGATCACGTCCCAAGCCCGTAGCAGCCATGGTCTGGATGGCGTCCGGCTCTCTGAATGAATGATCGGGCTCCGGGGCAACCTGAATGTGCTGGCTAAGGTCTCACGTTACCGGAATGAACTTGCCCGGAGGAAACACCTGAGTGGCGGTGCGGTCATGGAAGTTGGCGTAGAACTCCCGCACCACGTGATGTTTGCCCTGACGGGGCACTGAAGAGTAGTGGGCCACCCCCGCCTCTCGATCTCCACCACGATCATGTCGAGCCGTCCTTGGCCTCGTCTTGGAACTGATACCCCAATTCAAAGAGGGGTTTCCTCTTGTGAATTGTGGCCTGGAAAGCCATCTCGGCAGTGACGTCGAAGAAGCGTGCAGGGTCGTGAGGCTGATCGTAGATGATCATCCTCCTCTGTGGTGCGTACCCTTTTCCCCTTACCGCCTCGGGTTCGTGGTGCCATGCCTGAAAGATAAAGACCAAGACAATAAGTTCCAGTATACAGTCCAGTTTCTTGGCTAATGTCAATTCTAGTCATGCCATAACAAATGCAAATGCAAACGAAGTATACTATAGCAGTAAACAGTCTAATTCTAGCAAACAGTAAAGCACAGCCTTTCGGCCCAAATGATGCAGCAGACCGCGCCGGAGCGCGTAGGGTGCGCTCGAGCGCACGATCTGTTAATGGAGCGAAACACCTCGCGCTCGAGCGCGTTAGCGCGCCGGAGCGCACGAGGGTTTCGGCGACAGTACAGAACAACGCATAACAGCAAAAACAACATCCCAACTCCATTTTCTCAACACTCTAACCGATTAAATCACTAATCATGCAATACAATCGATTAATCTTCCCAAACAATCAAAAATCACATTTTCCATCAATCAATCAACAAAACCGGATTTCTACCAAGAACAACGAAAAGATGAGTTTTAGACCAATGTACCTTGATAGGATTCAATGCAATGACAAGATGAACAAATGTATGGATGATTTTTTAGAGAAAAAAGTGAGAAAAATGGTGGAAGAGGGAGAGAGCAAATCGGCGCCGCTGGAGCTGCAAGAGGCTGGAAGTGCAGAAATGAAGCTGCAATTGGGGTTTTAGGGTTTTGAAGAAACCTACGTGCGCTAGAGCGCGTTGAGCGCGCTAGAGCGCGTTGAGCGCGCTGGAGCGCGAAGCCAAAACGCGGCCTTTCATTTAAGCGAGACGCGCGCGCTGGGGCGCGTATATGGCGCCCGGGCGCGGCCTCCTGATGCAGAATCAGTGCTTTACTGCTATAATTCCTAAGATGCATGAACTACCCTAATTAATTTAAATGCATGCAAAAATTTAAAGATGCCAAAAAAAAAACAAAATACAGAAAATTAAATACGGAATTGAAATACTGGAATTGAAGTACGGAATGAAAATACGGAAATTAAAAATACTGAAAAATAAGGAAAACCGGTGGGTTGTCTCCCACGAAGCACTTTGCTTTAACGTCCCTAAGTTGGACGGTCGACCGTTTTGAGGCTACTTAGGTCCAGAACTGTCAGCACCAGCTGCTCCGGTCATGATGTGGATGGCACTCACATTCCCTTTGGGATTGGGAACTGTTTGAGATGGGATTTGTGAGTTGCCAGCTTTTTCACAGGCTTGTGTGGCCGGATTTCCCTTCATTTGATTGACCTCATTTTGCAAATTCAGCATCATCCTTTGTTGCTCCATGAGTAGCTTCATCACATCACCGATTGTTGGCTCGTGAGGATTCGGAGGTGCAAGCAGAGCCAATTGTTGCGGTGGTGGAGGCAAGGCCATTGGAGCCTGATATGGAGCCTGGGGTTGCCTTTGATGAGGAGGTTGGTACCGAACCTGTTGAGGTTGCTGCACTTATTGTGGCTGTGGATTGTTGTTCCACCTCAGGTTCGGGTGGTTCCTCCAACTTCGGTTGTAGGTGTTCCCCGTAGGTTGATTTTGTGGTTGAAATTGAGGCTTTCCCGGGAAGGTATTTACAGCTGCCACCACTGTTGCCTCTTCTTGGAGATGTGAGTATTGGTCAGTTGGATGAGTCTCCAAAGAGCATATCCCACACACCATTGCTTGGCTAGATGTTCCCGGTTTGGCTTGGTTGATGGCCAATTGCTTCATGAAGGTAGCAATCTCATCCAGCTTTTGGTGTAGGCCACCACTCTCCTGTTGAGCTACCTCATTCACCCCTTTGGTCACAGCGGTTGCCCTTGTGCCAAACTGCTGTGAGTTCACAGCCATGTTTTCGAATAGGAGCCTAGCTTCCGCCGGAGTTTTGTCCATCAGGGCCCCGCCACTGGCAGCGCCAATCATGCACCGGTCCATACCCGTCAGACCCTCATAATAGTATTGGATCAACAATTGCTCTGAGATCTGATGGGTAGGACAGCTTGCCACCAATTTCTTGAATCTTTCCCAGTATTCATGGAGAGACTCTCCGTGCAGTTGGCGGATGCCACTAATATCCTTCCTTATGGCAGCTGCCCTTGAGGCTGGGAAGAATTTCTCCAAAAAGATCTTCTTCATGCCAATCCAGGTGTTGACAGCTCCATTGAGCAGGTTCAGGAACCATTGCTTCGCCTGACCGTCCAGAGAGAACGGAAAAGCCCGAAGCTTCACATGTTCCTCGTTGACTCCTCTTGGCTTGAGAGTCTCACACACCACATGAAATTCTTTGAGGTGTTGGTGTGGATCCTCTCCGGCCAAACCGAGGAATTTAGGGAGCAAGTGCAGAATAGCTCCCTTGAGCTCGAACTCAGTGTCCAACCTTGGGTAGGTAATTCCCAAAGGTTGTTGGCTGAGGTCTGGAGCTGCAAGTTCCTTCAGGGTGGGCTGATAGTCTGCCATAATCGAACTTGGACCTGAAACACTAACAAACAAATCATAAAGTTCAGGACCAGTGAAAATTAAGGCTTCAAACGGTGGACATTCTGGTTGTCTCCGAGACTCAATAAACATTTTCCTAGCTTGCTTTATTTTTCTCAAAGTGTGTTCGATTTCAGGATCAAAACAGCAAGCTGGGGATTCGGTTGGGATCGAGTCATGCGCGGCTGCAACGTTGCAGTCGCAGTCGCGCGCTGGAGCGCTGTACAGGCGCTGGGGCGCGAGTATCAGCAACAGGCTCAGCTATTCGTGGAATAGCGAGTCTGGGAAGAGTAAAAATAAAAAAATAATAAACGAAAATAAAATGCAAAATAAAAGAAAATCTTTTTTGTTTTTTATTTTTGAAAGAAACAAAGAAAAATAAAAGAAAACGATTATGTACACTATTCACAAATCAAACAACTAGTGAAAACTTTCATCGCCATTCCCCGGCAACGGCGCCAAAAATTTGATGGATGTGTCGTGTCAACCATAAATTTAATTTTTTTAAACCAAGTTCCCCTAATATAGTTTAGTGGAAACCAGGGTCTTCTCTCACAAGGAATGACTAAGAGAGTAATGCACAAGACTAGTTGTATGATGGGTTTGTCACAATTGGGGGTTTTTGTATGCAAGGGAATTAAATTGGAATAAATTTAAAATAATAAAAACAACGGTTTATGGGAGTGGAAGATTCATTAGGGTGTTATCATTGGCTACAAAAGAATGCATGAGTTGATTAATTACGCCGGAGTTAGATCTAACTCCTTTGTTGTGATTCTAATGATTAATTGCCTAGAAGGGATTAATTAGTGAGATCTCACCTTTAGTTCCACTTTCAACAATTATTAAAGCCAATCACATTAATTTAATTAAAGAGACTAATCAGCCAATTAATTACTCATTACCAATTCCTAATATGTCACGCATCAATTAATCAACTGACACATAAACATATACCAATGAATTAACCAACTCAATCGAGTAAGCCAAGACAAAGGATTAAACACACAATTTAAGATCTCAAATTATATGCCAAGGGTTGATAATGAAAACTTATGCAAGATTAAGAACAAAACCTCAATTTACCCCAATGATGTTCACACCCTCA
>RYYW01000345.1:15137-32360 GCA_013621005.1 Aeschynomene evenia | reverse complement strand
GGAACTCCAGCAACAGAGGGACTGCCCAGGCAGTCTGCACAACCGCCCAGGCGGTCACAAGCGGACAAAAGTGAAGCACGTGCAAGGAAGCTCCGCACTCCACCGCCCAGCGGTAGATGACTGCCCCTGCGGTAGAGGACTGCCCCGGCGGTAGAGGACCACCCCTGCGGTAAGGACCGCCCCAACGGTAGGGGACCGCCTCAGCGGTCTCTGCAGAATGCAGCTCCACACTTGCGCTATTTTACAGCACAGAAGAACCATTATAAATAAACTTGTTTTAGGTTAATTAGGGATCTATCTTTCATTCTATCCCAGCCTCCGAGAGAGGAGAAACATCTCCTCTCTTCTCTCCACATATTACTTTTTCTCTCTCGCTTTTCATAGGAATTAGGATTTGTTCTTCCTTGGCTCTCCAGGTTCACACCTTGGCTTGATAGAGTGACACTGTCAATTTCTCTTGTGTTTTCCGACTCTTTCAGTATTTCATTTATTTCGTGTTATCGTAATTGTTACTTGTTTATTTTTTCATTATTGCAATTTCCATTCAAACCTTGTTTCTTGGGAGGGTTCGCTTTGAATCTCTCCCTCGTTTCATTAATATAAACTTTATTATTCAGCAATTTCTATTCTTCTATTTTCAAGCCTATTTCAATTCAAGTCTTTAATCCTGTTTTCTTTACATTTTTGTCTCCTTCAATTCATGTCAATTTACTTATTCTGTAATTGCATTTAAATTATTTATTTCAATCGTCTTTACTTTTTCCAATTTAATTTCTTTGCAAACCACTCAAAAACCCCCTTTTTATTTATCGCTAAGTTTAAGTCAACGATTGCCACACAAATTCCTTGAGAGACGACCTGAGTCAGTCTTACTACTTGCTACCAAGCTTGTATTGAGTTTAATTCAGCAATAAATCCTTTTTCAAACCCTTCTTCTAAATTGCTCCAGAGTACCGGAGAAATAACGACGCTCCGGTGCTCTATCAATTTTGGCACCGTTGCCGGGGAATCTAGGCAATTTTTGATTTAATCCTAGTCTTGTTTTTCTTCTTTCATAAAAAAAAATGTCCAAAAAGATTTCTTTTCTTTATTTCTATTTTCTGCAACTTTCCTTTTATTTATTTTCTTCCCGAGCCAACCGCCCAAGCGGCTAGACAACCGCCCAGGCGGCCAGTTTGAAAAAAAAAAAAAATTCTTTTTTTTTTTTCTTTTCTAAACTAACATGAACACTAACCTCTACTTTGGCTCCAAGAACGCAATTCTCATGGTTTTGTAGGTTGTCAATCAGGATATGGGATGCAAGACCACCACCACCCATACGCGTATCAAGGGGCGGATGAATTTGGTTCCTTTGAGCAAGGGACTTTGACAAAACAGTTGATAAAGATGGCAAATGCCATCAAGGAATTAACTCTCAGCCAACGCCAACAGTTGTCGGAAATTCAGCAGGTATGTGGGATTTTGCAGATACCACCTCACGGATAATTGTCCTCTGTTAAATGAGGATGAGGAGTACCCTACAGTGGCAGTCCAAAATTTCCCCAATCAAGGGAATGCTTCATATGGTAAACCTATAATTCCTCTTGGAAAAATCATCTTGACCCTTACCCATACCAAGAGTCTAAACCTTATCCATACCAAGAACCTAACCCTTGCCCATACCAAGAACCCCAATCCTTATCCATACCAACAACCCAATCCTTACCCATACCAAGAGCCTAATCCTTACCATACCAAGAGCCTAATCCTCACCCATACCAAGAACCTGACCCTTACCCATACCAAACATCTAATCCTTACCCATACCATCCTTACCATACCAAGAGCCTAACCCTTACCCATACCAAGAACCCAATCCTTATCTATACCAAGAACTAATCCTTACCCATACCAAGAGCCTAACCCTTACCCATACCAAGAACCTGACCCTTACCCATACCAAGAACCTGACCCTTACCCTACCCAATCGAATACCCCGAACAACCAACCCTTAACCCTTTCTACCCAACACAACTCCCTCAATCCCTTGCATCATCCCCTCCTTGATATGAGGAGGACAAGTCCATGATGAATCTACTCCTCGAAGAACTTGCTTACTTGGGAGAAGCAATTCGACTATTGAAAACTCAGGCTACCTCACCATTACCACCTCCTCCATCACTACCACCTTCACCACCACTAGAACCACTCTCACTTGAGGAGCCGGAGGTACCAATTGTTGAAGAGAGTCATGTTATTGAGCAACTGGATTGGGAGACCTTGAAATCAATGGTGGAGGAACCAACTGGGCGGGCTGAAGAGGATTCAGACGTGGTAATTAAATAATCCATTGGATTGACACTAGGAACAAAGGGAAAACAAGATTTTGGAACTCCAGCAACAGAGGGACCGCCCAGGCAGTCTGCACAACCGCCCAGGCGGTCACAAGCGGACAAAAGTGAAGCACGTGCAAGGAAGCTCCGCACTCCACCGCCCCAGCGGTAGATGACCGCCCCGGCGGTAGAGGACCGCCCCAGCGGTAGGGGACCGCCCCAGCGGTCTCTGCAGAACGCAGCTCCGCACTTGCGCTATTTTAGGTTAATTAGGGATCTATCTTTCATTCTATCCCAGCCTCCGGGAGAGGAGAAACATCTGCTTTCTTCTTCTCCACATATTACTTTTCTCTCACGCTTTTCATAGGAATTAGGATTTGTGCTTCCTTGGCTCTCCAGGTTCACACCTTGGCTTGATAGAGTGACACTGTCAATTTCTCTTGGTGTTTTCCGACTCTTTCAGTATTTCATTTATTTCGTGTTATCGTAATTGTTACTTGTTTATTTTTCATTATTGCAATTTCCATTCAAACCTTGTTTCTTGGGAGGGTTCGCTTTGAATCTCTCCCTCGTTTTCATTAATATAAACTTTATTATTCAGCAATTTCTATTCTTCTCTTTTCAAGCCTATTTCAATTCAAGTCTTTAATCCTGTTTTCTTTACATTTTTGTCTCCTTCAATTCATGTCAATTTACTTATTCTGTAATTGCATTTAAATTATTTATTTCAATCGTCTTTACTTTTTCCAATTTAATTTCTTTGCAAACCACTCAAAAACCCCCCTTTTTATTTATCGCTAAGTTTAAGTCAATGATTGCCACACAGATTCCTTGAGAGACGACCTGAGTCAGTCTTACTACTTGCTACCAAGCTTGTATTTAGTTTAATTCAGCAATAAACCCTTTTTCAAACCCTTCTTCTAAATTGCTCCAGAGTACCGGAGAAATAACGACGCTCCGGTGCTCTGTCAGGGTCTACATCTCCCCCTTAAAAAGAATTTCGCCCTCGAAATTCCAATACCTATAAATAGAGTCGGATGCAACTCTCTCATCTCTTCCTCTCTTCCATGTATATTCCTCCGCTCTCCCCACCCCCAGGCCACCTTCACCAATGAACGGTCTTATTCCTTAAGTTCTTGATACTCCGGCTAATATTCGGGTAGGAAGTAAAGGGAAGTAGTTAAGTCATCTTTAGTTGTACCTCTTCGATTTCTAATACATGACTCAGATCAGAATTGTACTTTCGGAGTTGTTGATACATGGAAACATGTGAAGGTTTGACAATTTTGGAGGTAAAGCAATACGTATGCGACTGACCTATACGACTTAGGATTTGAAATGGACCTAAGTATCTAGGACTCAACTCTTGACTTTAATTGCTCTACCTATTCCTGGTAGGGGTCACTCGTAAAACACATATCCCCAGCCTCAAATTCCAATGGCCTACGCCGAGATCCGCATAACTCTTTTGACGACTTGAGCCGTCAAGAGCCTTTCCCTGATTCTTTGGATTGTTCTGTGGTTTCTCTCACCAACTCAGGTCCTAGGTACTCTTTTCCCGGATCATACAAACACAGCGGAGAATGACACTTCCTACCATACAACGCTTCAAAAGGTGTCATTCCTATGCTAGCATGGAAGCTGTTGTTGTAGGAAAACACAACTAGAGGCACATCTTATCCCAACTACCCTTATCGTCAAAACACACGATTCAACATATCCTCTAGGTTTTGATAGTCCGCTCGGACTGTCCATCGATTTGTGGATGTAAGCTGTGCTCATACGGAGTTCGTTCCAAATGCTCTTGCAAGGCCTCCCAAAAACGAGAAGTAAACCTCGGATCTCGATCCAAAATAATACTCTCGGTACTCCGGTAACCTTACAACCTCTCGGATGTATAAACTTGCTACTTTTCTAAGGATAGGTTACTCTGATGTTAAAAGTGAGCCGATTTCGTCAATCGGTCTACTATTACCCAAATGGCATCATTACCAGCTTGGGTTTTGGTAACCCCACCACAAAATCCATAGCTATACTTCCCACTTCCAATGAGGATTGCATGGTTGTAACATACGGGTTCTTTGGTGCACAATCTTCACTTTTGACACACTAAACACCGTTCACCCAATCTGATACATCTTTCTTCATACCGGGCCACCAAAACATTTCTTTAGATCTTGATACATCTGGTTGCGCCCGGGTGAATGGTGAAGTGGCTTTGTGAGCCTCCTCCAGAATACTACTCTGGAGGTCACCATAAGCAGGTACACAGATCCTTCCTTACATCTCCACAAACCATCTCCTTCTTACTAAACCTTATGCTTCTCGTCATTCGCCGCTATACTAACTTTAGAAACTCCTCATCAATCCTTGAGCTTGCATAATATCCTCCTTGAACTTACTAGAAACTGTGAGTGACTACCTTAACACTTGTCGGGGTAAAGGAAACTCCTAGGTTAAATTCCTGAAGTTCTCCAATAGTTCCGTCTCCTTTATCATCAAGTGAGACACATGAAGCATTTTGCGACTAAAGCGTCCGCTACCGCGTTCGCTTTTCCCGAGGTATTCAATCCAAAATCATAACTTTAAAAATCCATCCATCGTCTTGCCTCATGTTAGTTCTTCTGATCAAAGAGATATTCAAACTCTTATGATCAGAGAAACTTCAAATCTCACTCTGTACAAGTAGTGCCTCCAAATCCTTAAAGCAAAAACATTGCGGCAAGCTCCAGGTCATGGTAGGAAATTCACCTTGTTGCTTCAATTCCGTGAAGCATAGCCACTACTTGGTGATATTGCATCAATATGCACCCAACCCTTTCCCTGAAGCGTCGCATAAACTTCAAAAGGTTCATTAGGATCAGGCACCACAAGTACAGGTGTTGTGGTCAATCTCTCCTTTAACTCTGCAAAACTTCTTTCACATTCATCAGACCATACAAAAGGAGCATTCTTTCTAGTAAGCTTTGTCAAAGGTAAAGCAAGCTGCGAAAAACCCTTAATAAACCTACGGTAGTTTCCGGCTAATCCTAGAAAGCTTCTAATCTCAGTAACTGTAGTTGGTCTCTCCCAGTTTACCACTGCTTCCACCTTACTAGGATCTACAGCTATGCCCTCCGCAGATACTACATGGCCTAAAAACTTGACTTCCTTCATCCAAAACTCACACTTACTTAACTTGGCATACAACTTCTTTTCTTTCAATACTTCCAAAACCAACCTAAGATTACTTTCATGTTCTTCCTCCGTTCTAGAATAAATTAAGATGTCATCAATGAAAACAACTACAAACTTATCCAAGAACGGTTGGAAGATTCGGTTCATATAGTCCATAAACACCGCCGGGGCATTAGTTAGTCAAAAGGACATCACTGAAGGTCTATTTGTGCACGAGAAGGGGGGGTTGAATCGTGCTAGTTTAAAATTTCTTCTAAAAAGATTTTCTTAAAAGGTTGTTTTACTCAGAAAGGTGAATTGAGTGTTTGCAGCGGAATGACCTTTCTGAGAAAGCTAAGCTTCTGAGAGCTTTTACCTTTCCGAGAAAGTTCCTTTCTGAGAATTTTATGAAAGTGTTTTAAGATTAATTTCACTTAAACTCTTTCGAATTTTAACTTAAAATATTTCTCAGTTATGATTAAGTTAAAAGATGTGTTTATTAGTTTTCTTAGAAAGTAAGAGTTGAAGGAAGAAAAGCTCAACACAATGAAATTTTTATACTAGTTCGGTTTTAACTAACCTACTCCAGTCCTCAACCTTCAGTTGAGAGTTCTTTAGATATTCTTCTTATAGTGCCTTCTCAGACAACAATGCCTTTACCACGTAAATGACTTTCACCACTTCACAAACCGAGGTGGATTTTCTTTGCCTCCAACACTAGAGGACTTTCCTTGCCTTAAATTAATTAAGGACTTTTCCTTGACTCACAATAGAGGACTTTGATTGCCTTAAACACTTAAGGACTTTTGTTTGCCTCAAACAATCGAGGACTTAAAACTGCCTTCACACACGAAGGACTTAGCGTTTTTCGAATATAGTTTTTGTTTCGAAAACAACTACTAAGATTAAGATACAGACTTTGTTTTCTCTTAGTAGACTTCTAGATTTAACTTACAGACGTAAGAATTTACACCAATACAAAGCTAGAAGATTTTTCGCAAAGTTAGAAAAACAGTTTCGGAAAAATGTCTTTCTGAGAAAGTTCTAAGTTTTCGCAAATAATGATTTTCAATTCAACAGAGTTTTGGCACGATTGATCAAGAGTTTTTGCGCTAGAATTTCGTCACCATGCTCTGGAATCGAACGCATATATATAGGCATCAAAGAGCCGCGAATTTAGAAGTTTTCACTTTGCTGTTGTGGCTGTCTCTGGCTCAGAATGGTTCCCTGCAACAGTCAGCGCGAAATGAGGAACTTTCTGACTTGTACAGTGCGTGTGTTCCCACTTTCGTTTGCTTGTTGTTTTGAGCTTTCTGAGAGTTGTTGCTTCATCCATTGAGTCTTGACACTTGGTTGCTTCTGAGTCCAACTTTCTGAGAGTTGTACGGACTTCTGAGGCGAACCTTCTGAGAGAGGACCCTTCTGAGGAAAGACCCTTCTGAGAACCACTAGTCGCAAGGTCTTCTGAGACCTTTCTGAGGCGACAATGTTCTTCTCTCAGAACTGCACTTTCACCTTTGCGTTTTCTGACTATCCTTTCTGATGTCTTTTCACGCCATGATTTCTTCTTGTAATTCATAAGGTTACTCATTGCTTGTCTTGATCTTTACTCATGGAATTTGCAAAACTTTAATCTTTCTGAGACACTTAGCACACATGTTAGCAAAACCTTAAGTAAAATTTTTATACTTATGGCTTACTTTGTTATCATTAAAACCTTCTATCTCTCTAAGAGAAATATATCAATTTCTCTCAGAAGGGTTCTGGAGCTTACAATCTCCCCCTTTTTGATGATAACAACTTAAGTCTTAAGATAATAATTTTGCTTAAGTTCTGAAGTGTTTCTGATTAAGTTCATAACTTACTCAGAATGCACTTTTGCTTTCTTAGAAACTAACATAGCTTTTTGAGAGAAGGCTTTGTTATTTTCTTAGAAGGCTTTGATAATCAATAGATAAATATGCAATGTATGAATACTGTTTTTAGATTATCAATTATAGCATGTATTTCTTGATGAATGAAATATGATTTTAGAAATACCAAGCTATTTTATAACCGAGAGATGCCAAAACATGAATAATATTTCATTAAAATTCAAATGGGGTTACAAACCAAATTTTTGGCTCCCCCTAAATCTGTTGCTCTCCCAATTCCTAGGTACTCCCCCTAAATCCTAGGCCTAGTTGTTTATATAGCCAAAATATTATCTATTTTTCTTCTCCCCCTTTGTTACATCAAAAAGGGTGGCTAACATAAACATCATCATGGACTTAGAGCTGCTATCCTCCTAGCAATAAAGCGGAGCAGTTTGCACATTTCCATTTGAACTTCTGCTTGATCCGCGCCAGGGGGCATTCTGGAGGTATGCCATCAGAAGAGGTGGGAGGAGGAGGAGGCCGAAAAACTTCAGCTTCAAGAATAGCATCCATTGACTCCAGTCTTTGTTTTTCAGAAGTTCCTTCTTCTTCTTCAGCGACATCTTCTTCAATTTTGTCCGTAACTCTTTCTTCAGCAGGGATTTTGAAAGCACACAGCACTGGTGAATTTATTTATATCCTCTCCTCGTGAGAGCTAAATTCACTTATCGTATCTGATACAGAGGGGGTTGGACCAAGTTGGAGTGGAGGTGACTTGATCAAATTGAAGTGACACTCCAGGGATTCCTTGTGTACTTCCTGATCAGACTGAGTTTCTTGTACAATTTCTTCAGTCTCATAGGATTCTGAGACATGAGAGATATCAGTGTCTGTTTCGGAGCAGGGCTCAGTTCTAACAGCATTTGTCACTCTTGCACTCTTTGGAATGTAGGTTTTGTTAATCTCAGATGTTTGACCATGTAAGTTCCGATCATCCAAAACTTTCTGAGTTTTTGACTTATTATCTATTTATCTTCGTGCTTCCATTTGTGCTGAAGCGTACTTGCATCCAATTTCCTTTTCCTTCCTACGAGTTGATCTGTTGATGCTTTCTCAGAGTCTTCAGTTATGAAGGTTATCATAGGGTTCTTCCAAGAGACCTTCTGAGGTGTCTCAGAACCCATGCCTCTCTGTGCAGAAGATGAGTGAGTCTCTTTCCTTTTCTTCTGTTTTTCATCAGAAGAGTTGGTTGCTTTACTCATTTTCGCATCCACTTGAGAATGGGTTTATGGTTTGAGTGAGAAAAAGGGAGGGATTTGTTGAGGTGAGGTGAGAAGAGAGATTGGGTGAGTTTTAAGAGCAAATATCAAATCTGGAGCAAGGTAGTACGATTTTATAGGGTAGGTAAGAACTAGCCGTTATAGAATTTAATTTAAAAGTTATCGTTTGGTAACTGCTTTCTCGGAAGGCACTCTTTTGAGAAAGATGGTCTTTCTGAGAGTGCTTCTTTCTGAGAGGTTATTCAGAAGACTACCTTTCTGAGAGGTAGGTCTTCTGAGTCTTGAATTTCCTCAGAAAATGCTCTCAAACATTTTGCTCAGAAGATTGGCTCTACCTTATTTGCCTCAGATTCTAAACTTAGGACTAAGGGGAGTTTCTAGGAAGATAATTTTTAAAATTCTTTTTTTTTTTAAATTAGAAACATCTTAGATTAAGAAGTCCTTTCAAAACATTAAAACGATCCTCGGGTAAAGGCTTTGTGAATATATCTGAGATTTGATCCTCAAAATTCACAAATTTGATTTCCACATCGCCTTTTTGCACGTGATCCCGAATAAAATGATGTTTTATATCTATGTGCTCGGATCGAGAATGCTGAATAGGATTCTTTGCTAAGTTAATTGCGCTTGTATTATCACAAAGAATGGAATTTTCTCATACCTTAGTTGATAATCTTGCAATTGATTCCTTATCCAGAGCATCTGAGCGCAGCAGTTTGCTGCTGACACATACTTAGCTTCAGCTGTTGATAGTAATGGTGTTCTGCTTCTTGCATGACCATGTAATTAAGCAGTGTCCGAAGAAACAGCAGCATCCGCTTGTGCTCTTGCGATCGATCCTGTCTCCAGCGTAATCAGCATCACAGTATCCTACAACATCAGAAGAACAACCTTTCTCGTACCATAAGCCAAGATTAGTAGTTCCGATCAAATATCGCAGAATTCTCTTAACAGCAGTTAAGTGTGATTGCTTGGGTTTTGACTGAAATCTTGCACAATGCCAACACTTAGTTGAATATCTGGTCTAGAGGCAGTGAGATAGAGAAGAGAGCCAATCATGCCACGATAGTTTCTTTCTGAGACTTTCTCACCATCTTCATCCAAGTCAATTACTTGAGAAGGATGCATGGGGGTGCTAATAGGTTTGGCTTTATCCATCAGAAACTTCCTTAGAAGTTCTTTTGTGTACTTCTCTTGATGTATAAAGGTTCCTTTTGACTCTTGCTTGATTTGCAATCCTAAGAAGAACTTAAGTTCTCCCATCATGCTCATCTCAAATTCTCCTTGCATTAGCTTGGAGAATTCTTTGCATAGCCTCTCATTGGTTGCACCAAAGATTATGTCGTCAACATAAATTTGGACAATCAAGAAGCCAGAGTCTTCTGAGAAAGTAAATAAAGTGGTGTCAACTTTCCCCCTTGAGAATCCATTTGTAAGCAAGAAGGAGCTCAATCTATCATACCAAGCTCTGGGAGCTTGTTTTAGACCGTAGAGAGCCTTTGTAAGCTTAAAAACATGTTCTGGGAAAGAATCATTCACAAATCCAGGAGGTTGTTTCACATAAACTTCCTCAGAAAGGTATCCATTTAAGAAGGCGGACTTTACATCCATCTGATAGAGTTTGAAGCCTTTGTGTGCTGCAAAAGCTAGCAACATTCTAATAGCTTCCAATCTTGCGACTGGAGCAAAGGTTTCGTCATAGTCTATCCCTTCTTGTTGGTTGTACCCTTGAGCAACCAATCTGGCCTTATTTCTCACGACTTGACCGTTTTCATCAAGCTTGTTTCGAAATACCCATTTAGTCCCAATGACACTTTTGCCTTTGGGTTTCTGAGTAAGTTTCCAAACTTGGTTTCTCTCGAATTGGTCTAGTTCTTCCTGCATGGCATTTATCCAGCTAGGATCATCTAACGCTTCTTCTATGGATTTTGGTTCAAGTTCAGAAACCATAGCAATATTCGTGTAGTTCCTTCTGGTTCTAACACCACGCTTGGGATCACCCAAGACTTCATTCTGAGAGACGTTTTTCAAGTCTCTTGAACCTCTATATCCTTTGGGAATAGGTTCTGAGAAGGTGGTTCAGAAGGTTCTCGCTCTGAGTCATCAGAAGCTTGACTTTCTGAGAATCTAAATTCCATTGATGTTTGAGGAATAGATTCATCAGGTTCTGGAGCTTCAATGATGCTTTTAGATTTTCTTTAGATGGAGAGGATTTTTCCATGGGTTGGAAGTCACTCTCATCATCTATAAGAATTTTCTTTTTGGCTTTCTCAGAAGAGATGTTGAGTTTTTCAAACTCATCTCTAAGTCAGCAACCTTCTGAGGCAAATCCTGACTAAGTTCTTTGAACTTAATATGGATTGTCTCTTCAACACATTTGCTCCTCTTGTTATAGACTCTATAAGCTTTAGAGACAGAGGAATATCCTAGGAATACTCCATCATCGGATCAAACTTAGCTTTTGTCCTTTGTGTTGAGTATAAAGCAAGAGGAACCAAAAACATGAAAATATGATATGTTGGTATTTTGTTCTTCCAAAGCTCGTAAGTGTTTTCTTCAGAATTGGTCTCAGAAAGACTCGATTCTGAATATAGCATGAGGTGTTTACAGCCTCAGCCAAAAACCTTTTGAAAGCCCACTTTTGTAAGAGCATTGTTCTTGTCATCTCTTGAAGGCTTCTATTCTTTCTCTATGCCACTCCATTTTGTTGGGGAGTTATGGGAGAAGAGAAATTCATGAGCAATGCCCAGATTTTCACAAAACTTTTCAAAAGCATGATTCTCAAATTCACCTCCATGATCGGATCGTATGGTGTGAATGTGAGAGTCTTTTCGTTTGAAACTCTTTTCGCAAAAGCTTTGAATTTTCAAAAGTTTCTTCCTTAGAAGCTAGAAAGAATACCCAAGTGAATCTGGAATAATCATCCACTATGACAAGACCATAGCGTTTTCCAGAAAGGGAAGCCGTTCTAGTTGGTCCAAAGAGATCCATGTGAAGGAGTTCAAGTGGTTTCTGAGTAGAATTCCACTTTTACTTGGAAATGAGGCTTTGGTTTGTTTTCCCTTTTCACAGAAGTCGCAAGTTGCATCCTTCTGATACTTGATGTTGGGAAGACCCTTTACAAGTCCTTTCTGAGAGAGCTCAGAAAGAAGCTTCATATGGGCATGACCAAGTTTTTATGCCAAAGCCACTTGTCTTCTTGGACAGAGACAAGACACTTCACATTTTGATCCTTTAGATCATCTAGATGGATAACATAGATGTTACCAACTCGTTTTCCTTCTAGAACGATCTTGCCGTTAGTGAGATTAGTCACATGGCAATATTTGGCATGAAACTCAACCTTTAAGCCTTTGTCACAGAATTGACTAATGCTTAATAGATTGTGTGTCAAGCCATCAACTAAAAGTACATCTGAGATTTGGTGAGAAGAATCCTTACCAACATCTCCTATGGCAGTGACTTTCCTTTGGCACCATCACCGAATCGCACCGTTCCTCCTTTCTTGGTTGAAGGTTTCTGAACCAGTGCTTGCTTCCATCATGTGCCTCGAGCAGCCACTGTCTAAGTACCACTGCTCATCTTGGTGGTGGAGCAGTGCTTGTTGATGCACCTGCAGACACAAATTTCAATGGTTTAGGTACCCATGCTTTGTTGGGTCCTTGCTTGTTAGCTTTCTTTGCCTTTTGTCTTCTTTTCTTAGAGGATTGTGGTTCTGAGACTCAGAAACCTTTTCTTTGCCCTTTTCAGAAGCTTTGCTTTCTGAGAAGCTTATCCTTCTGAGAAGGACTTGTCTTCTGAGAAGACTTAGCTTCTGAGAGTTCTTAACCTTCTTAGAGAAGAAGTGTCTTCTCAGAAAGGCTTCTGAAAAGGGCAAAGAAAAGGTTTCTGAGTCTCAGAACCACAATCCCTCTAAAAAAAGAAGACAAAAGGCAAAGAAAGCTAACAAGCAAGGACCCAACAAAGCATGGGTACCTAAACCATTGAAATTTGTGTCTGCAGGTGCATCAACAAGCACTGCTCCACCACCAAGATGAGCAGTGGTACTTAGACAGTGGCTGCTCGAGGCACATGAATGGAAGCAAGCACTGGTTCAGAAACCTTCAACCAAGAAAGGAGGAACGGTGCGATTCGGTGATGGTGCCAAAGGGAAAGTCACTGCCATAGGAGATGTTGGTAAGGATTCTTCTCACCAAATCTCAGATGTACTTTTAGTTGATGGCTTGACACACAATCTATTAAGCATTAGTCAATTCTGTGACAAAGGCTTAAAGGTTGAGTTTTATGCCAAATATTGCCATGTGACTAATCTCACTAACGGCAAGATCGTTCTAGAAGGAAAACGAGTTGGTAACATCTATGTTATCCATCTAGATGATAAAGGATCAAAATGTGAAGTGTCTTCTCTGTCCAAGAAGACAAGTGGCTTTGGCATAAGAAACTTGGTCATGCCCATATGAAGCTTCTTTCTGAGCTCTCTCAGAAAGGACTTGTAAAGGGTCTTCCCAACATCAAGTATCAGAAGGATGCAACTTGCGACTTCTGTGAAAAGGGAAAACAAACCAAAGCCTCATTTCCAAGCAAAAGTGGAATCTCTACTCAGAAACCACTTGAGCTCCTTCACATGGATCTCTTTGGACCAACTAGAACGGCTTCCCTTTCTGGAAAACGCTATGGTCTTGTCATAGTGGATGATTATTCTAGATTCACTTGGGTATTCTTTCTAGCTTCTAAGGAAGAAACTTTTGAAAAATTCAAAGCTTTTGCGAAAAGAGTTTCAAATGAAAAAGACTCTCACATTCACACCATACGATCTGATCATGGAGGTGAATTTGAGAATCATGCTTTTGAAAAGTTTTGTGAAAATCTGGGCATTGCTCATGAATTCTCTTCTCCCAGAACTCCCAACAAAATGGAGTGGCTGAAGAAAAGAATCGAAGCCTTCAAGAGATGGCAAGAACAATGCTCTTAGAAAGTGGCCTTTCAAAAGGTTTTTGGGCTGAGGCTGTAAACACCTCATGCTATATTCAGAATCGAGTCTTTCTGAGACCAATTCTGAAGAAAACACCTTACGAGCTTTGGAAGAACAAAATACCCAACATATCATATTTTCATGTTTTTGGTTCTTCTTGCTTTAACTCAACACAAAGGACAAACTAGCTAAGTTTGATCCTAAATCCGATGATGGAGTATTCCTAGGATATTCCTCTGTCTCTAAAGCTTATAGAGTCTATAACAAGAGGAGCAAATGTGTTGAAGAGACAATCCATATTAAGTTCAAAGAACTTAGTAAGGATTTGCCTCAGAAGGTTGCTGACTTAGAAGATGAGTTTGAAAAACTCAACATCTCTTCTGAGAAAGCCAAAAAAAAATTCTTATAGATGATGAGAGTGATTTCCAACCTATGGAAAAATCTTCTCCATCTAAAGAAAAATCTAAAAGCATCATTGAAGCTCCAGAACCTGATGAATCTATTCCTCAAACATCAATGGAATTTAGATTCTCAGAAAGTCAAGCTTCTGATGACTCAGAACGAGAACCTTCTGAGCCACCTTCTCAGAACCCTATTCCTAAAGGATATAAGGTTCAAGAGACTTGAAAAACGTCTCTCAGAATGAAGTCTTGGGTGATCCCGAGCGTGGTGTTAGAACCAGAAGGAACTACACGAATCTTGCTATGGTTTCTGAACTTGAACCAGAATCCATAGAAGAAGCGTTAGATGATCCTAGCTGGATAAATGCCATGCAGGAAGAACTAGACCAATTTGAGAGAAACCAAGTTTGGAAACTTACTCAGAAACCCAAAGGAAAAGTGTCATTGGGACTAAATGGGTTTTCGAAACAAGCTTGATGAAAATGGTCAAGTCGTGAGAAATAAGGCCAGATTGGTTGCTCAAGGGTACAACCAACAAGAAGGGATAGACTATGACGAAACCTTTGCTCCAGTCGCAAGATTGGAAGCTATTAGAATGTTGCTAGCTTTTGCAGCACACAAAGGCTTCAAACTCTATCAGATGGATGTAAAGTCCGCCTTCTTAAATGGATACCTTTCTGAGGAAGTTTATGTAAACAACCTCTTGGTTTGTGAATGATTCTTTCCCAGAACATGTTTTTAAGCTTACAAAGGCTCTCTACGGTCTAAAACAAGCTCCCAGAGCTTGGTATGATAGATTGAGCTCCTTCTTGCTTAAAATGGATTCTCAAGGGGAAAGTTGACACCACTTATTTACTCTCTCAGAAGACTCTGGCTTCTTGATTGTCCAAATTTATGTTGACGACATAATCTTTGGTGCAACCAATGAGAGGCTATGCAAAGAATTCTCCAAGCTAATGCAAGGAGAATTTGAGATGAGCATGATGGGAGAACTTAAGTTCTTCTTAGGATTGCAAATCAAGCAAGAGTCAAAAGGAACCTTTATACATCAAGAGAAGTACACAAAAACTTCTAAGGAAGTTTCTGATGGATAAAGCCAAGCCTATGAGCACTCCCATGCATCCTTCTCAAGTAATTGACTTGGATGAAGATGGTGAGAAAGTCTCAGAAAGCAACTATCGTGGCATGATTGGCTCCCTTCTCTATCTCACTGCCTTAGACCAGATATTCAACTAAGTGTTGGCATCTGTGCTAGATTTCAGTCAAAACCCAAGACATCACACTTAACTGCTGTTAAGAGAATTCTGCGATATTTGATCGGAACTACTAATCTTGGCTTATGGTACGAGAAAGGTTGTTCTTCTGATGTTGTAGGATACTGTGATGCTGATTACGCTGGAGACAGGATCGATCGCAAGAGCACAAGCGGATGCTGCTGTTTCTTCGGACAATGCTTGATTACATGGTCATGCAAGAAGCAGAACACCATTGCGCTATCAACAGCTGAAGCTGAGTATGTATCAGCGGCAAATTGCTGCGCTCAGATGCTTGGATAAGGAACAATTGCAAGATTATCAACTAAGGTATGAGAAAAATTCTCATTCTTTGTGATAATACAAGCGCAATTAACTTAGCAAAGAATCCTATTCAGCATTCACGATCCAAGCACATAGATATAAAACATCATTTTATTCGGGATCATGTGCAAAAAGGCGATGTGGAAATCAAATTGTGAATACTGAGGATCAAATCTCAGATATATTCACAAAGCCTTTACCCGAGGATCGTTTAATGTTTTGAAAGGACTTCTTAATCTAAGATGTTTCTAATTCAAAGATTTTTTTTAAAAAAAAAAAATTTCTTCCTAGAAACTCCCTTAGTCCTAAGTTTAGAATCTGAGGCAAATAAGATAGAGCCAATCTTCTGAGCAAAATGTTGAGAGCATTTCTGAGGAAATACAAGACTCAGAAGACCTACCTCTCAGAAAGGTAGTCTTCTGAATAACCTCTCAGAAAGAAGCACTCTCAAAAAGACCATCTTTCTCAAAAGAGTGCCTTCCGAGAAAGCAGTTACCAAACGGTAACTTTTAAATTAAATTCTATAACGGCTAGTTCTTACCTGCCCTATAAAATTCGTACTACCTTGCTCCAGATTTAAATTTGCTCTTAAAACTCACCCAATCTCTCTTCTCACCTCACCTCAACAAATCCCTCCCTTTTTCTCACTCAAACCATAAACCCATTCTCAAGTGGATGCGAAAATGAGTAAAGCAACCAACTCTTCTGATGAAAAAAGAAGAAAAGAGACTCACTCATCTTCTGCACAGAGAGGCATGGGTTTCTGAGACACCTCAGAAGGTCTCTTGGAAGAACCCTATGGTAACCTTCATAACTGAAGACTCTGAGAAAGCATCAACAGATCAACTCGTAGGAAGGAAAAAGAAATTGGATACAAGTACGCTTCAGCACAAATGGAATCACGAAGATACAATAGATAATAAGTCAAAAACTCATAAAGTTTTGGATGATCGGAACTTACATGGTCAAACATCTGAGATTAACAAAACCTACATTCCAGAGAGTGCAAGAGTGACAAATGCTGTTAGAACTGAGTCCTGCTCAGAAACAGACACTGATACCTCTCATGTCTCAGAATCCTATGAGACTGAAGAAATTGTACAAGAAACTCAGTCTGATCAAGAAGTACACAAGGAATCCCTGGAGTGTTACTACAATTTGATCAAGTCACTCCACTCCAACTTGGTCCAACCCCTCTGTATCAGATACGATAAGTGAATTTAGCTCTCACGAGGAGAGGATAGAAATAAATTCACCAGTGCTATGTGCTTTCAAAATCCCTGCTGAAGAAAGAGTTACGGACAAAATTGAAGAAGATGTCGCTGAAGAAGAAGAAGGAACTTCTGAAAAACAAAGACTGGAGTCAATGGATGCTATTCTTGAAGCTGAAGTTTTTCGGCCTCCTCCTCCTCCCACCTCTTCTGATGGCATACCTCCAGAATGCCCCCCTGGCGCAGATCAAGCAGAAGTTCAAATGGAAATGTGCAAACTGCTCCGCTTTATTGCTAGGAGGATAGCAGCTCTAAGTCCATGATGATGTTTATGTTAGCCACCCTTTTTGATGTAACAAAGGGGGAGAAGAAAAATAGATAATATTTTGGCTATATAAACAACTAGGCCTAGGATTTAGGGGGAGTACCTAGGAATTGGGAGAGCAACAGATTTAGGG
>RYYW01000344.1:39852-59356 GCA_013621005.1 Aeschynomene evenia | reverse complement strand
GACCAAAATAGGGCTCATTACATCATCCTTTCGTTATCTAAACCTTCCTAGTAACTAAAAGGAAGAATTGACCAAAGTAAGACCCAGTGAAGCTCAATACACTCAATTAGGACCAAATTAGGCTCATTACATCATCCTTTGCTTATTTTACACCATCCTAGTCACTAAAATGGAGTCATTGACCAAAAGTAAGACCAAATGAAGCTCAACGCACTCAATTAGGACCAAAATAGGCTCATTACATCATCCTTTGGTTATCTAAATAACCTTCCTAGTGACTGAAGTGGAGTCATGGACCAAAGTAAGACCAAATGAAGCTCAATACACTCAATTAGGACCAAAATAGGCTCATTACATCATCCTTTGGTTATCTAAACCTTCCAAGTGACTAAAATGGAAGAATTGACCAAAGTAAGACCAAGTGAAGTTCAATACACTCAATTAGGACCAAAATAGGCTCATTACATCATCCTTTGGTTATCTAAACCTTCCTAATGACTAAAATTGCGTCATTGACCAAAGTAAGACCAAATGAAGCTCAATACATTTAATTATGACCAAATAGGCTCATTTTATCATCCTTTCGTTATCTAAACCTCCTAGTAACTAAAATGGAAGAATTGACCAAAGTAAGACTAATTAAGCTCAATACACTCAATTAGGACCAAAATAGGCTCATACATCATCCTTTTGGTTATCTAAACCTTGCAGTAACTAAAATGGAAGAATTGAGCCAAGAAGACCTAATGAAGCTCAATACACTCAATTAGGAACTAAATAGGCTATTACATTATCCTTTGTTTATCTACACCATCCTAGTAACTAAATGGAGTCATTGACCAAAGTAAGACCAATTGAAGCTCAATACACGCAATTAGGACAAAATAGGCTCATTACATCATCCTTTGGTTATCTAACCTTCCTAGTAACAAAAATGAAAGAATTGACCAAAGTAAGACCTAATGAAGCTCAATACACTCAATTAGAACCAAAATAGGCTCATTACATCATCCTTCGGTTATCTAAACCTTCCTAATGACTAAAATGGTGTCATTGACCAATGTAAGACCAAATGAAGCTCAAACATTCAATTAGGACCAAAATAGGCTCATTACATCATCCTTTCGTTATCTAAACCTCCTAGTAACTAAAATGGAAGCATTAACCAAAGTAAGACCTAATGAAGCTCAATACACTCAATTAGGACCAAAATAGCTCATTACATCATCCTTTGGTTATCTAAACCTTCCTAGTGACTAAAGTGGAGTCATGGACCAAAGTAAGACCAAATGAAGCTCAATGTATTTAATTAGGACCAAAATAGGCTCATTACATCATCCTTTCGTTATCTAAACCTTCCTAGTAACTAAAATGGAAGAATGACCAAAGTAAGACCCAGTGAAGCTCAATACACTCAATTAGGACCAATTAGGCTCATTACATCATCCTTTGCTTATTTACACCATCCTAGTCACTAAATGGAGTCATTGACCAAAGTAAGACCAAATGAAGCTCAACGCACTCAATTAGGACCAAAATAGGCTCATTACATCATCCTTTGGTTATCTAAATAACCTTCCTAGTGACTGAAGTGGAGTCATGGACCAAAGTAAGACCAAATGAAGCTCAATACACTCAATTAGGACCAAAATAGGCTCATTACATCATCCTTTGGTTATCTAAACCTTCCAAGTGACTAAAATGGAAGAATTGACCAAAGTAAGACCAAGTGAAGTTCAATACACTCAATTAGGACCAAAATAGGCTCATTACATCATCCTTTGGTTATCTAAACCTTCCTAATGACTAAAATTGCGTCATTGACCAAAGTAAGACCAAATGAAGCTCAATACATTTAATTATGACCAAAATAGGCTCATTTTATCATCCTTTCGTTATCTAAACCTTCCTAGTAACTAAAATGGAAAAATTGACCAAAGTAAGACCTAATTAAGCTCAATACACTCAATTAGGACCAAAATAGGCTCATTACATCATCCTTTGGTTATCTAAACCTTGCAAGTAACTAAAATGGAAGAATTGACCAAAGGAAGACCTAATGAAGCTCAATACACTCAATTAGGAACTAAATAGGCTTATTACATTATCCTTTGTTTATCTACACCATCCTAGTAACTAAAATGGAGTCATTGACCAAAGTAAGACCAATTGAAGCTCAATACACGCAATTAGGACCAAAATAGGCTCATTACATCATCCTTTGGTTATCTAAACCTTCCTAGTAACAAAAATGAAAGAATTGACCAAAGTAAGACCTAATGAAGCTCAATACACTCAATTAGAACCAAAATAGCTCATTACATCATCCTTCGGTTATCTAAACCTTCCTAATGACTAAAATGGTGTCATTGACCAATGTAAGACCAATGAAGCTCAATACATTCAATTAGGACCAAAATAGGCTCATTACATCATCCTTTCGTTATCTAAACCTTCCTAGTAACTAAAATGGAAGCATTAACCAAAGTAAGACCTAATGAAGCTCAATACACTCAATTAGGACCAAAATAGGCTCATTACATCATCCTTTGGTTATCTAAACCTTCCTAGTGACTAAAGTGGAGTCATGGACCAAAGTAAGACCAAATGAAGCTCAATGTATTTAATTAGGACCAAAATAGGCTCATTACATCATCCTTTCGTTATCTAAACCTTCCTAGTAACTAAAATGGAAGAATTGACCAAAGTAAGACCCAGTGAAGCTCAATACACTCAATTAGGACCAAATTAGGCTCATTACATCATCCTTTGCTTATTTACACCATCCTAGTCACTAAAATGGAGTCATTGACCAAAGTAAGACCAAATGAAGCTCAACGCACTCAATTAGGACCAAAATAGGCTCATTACATCATCCTTTGGTTATCTAAATAACCTTCCTAGTGACTGAAGTGGAGTCATGGACCAAAGTAAGACCAAATGAAGCTCAATACACTCAATTAGGACCAAAATAGGCTCATTACATCATCCTTTGGTTATCTAAACCTTCCAAGTGACTAAAATGGAAGAATTGACCAAAGTAAGACCAAGTGAAGTTCAATACACTCAATTAGGACCAAAATAGGCTCATTACATCATCCTTTGGTTATCTAAACCTTCCTAATGACTAAAATTGCGTCATTGACCAAAGTAAGACCAAATGAAGCTCAATACATTTAATTATGACCAAAATAGGCTCATTTTATCATCCTTTCGTTATCTAAACCTTCCTAGTAACTAAAATGGAAAAATTGACCAAAGTAAGACCTAATTAAGCTCAATACACTCAATTAGGACCAAAATAGGCTCATTACATCATCCTTTGGTTATCTAAACCTTGCAAGTAACTAAAATGAAAGAATTGACCAAAGGAAGACCTAATGAAGCTCAATACACTCAATTAGGAACTAAATAGGCTTATTACATTATCCTTTGTTTATCTACACCATCCTAGTAACTAAAATGGAGTCATTGACCAAAGTAAGACCAATTGAAGCTCAATACACGCAATTAGGACCAAAATAGGCTCATTACATCATCCTTTGGTTATCTAATCCTTCCTAGTAACAAAAATGAAAGAATTGACCAAAGTAAGACCTAATGAAGCTCAATACACTCAATTAGAACCAAAATAGGCTCATTACATCATCCTTCGGTTATCTAAACCTTCCTAATGACTAAAATGGTGTCATTGACCAATGTAAGACCAAATGAAGCTCAATACATTCAATTAGGACCAAAATAGGCTCATTACATCATCCTTTCGTTATCTAAACCTTCCTAGTAACTAAAATGGAAGAATTGACCAAAGTAAGACCTAATGAAGCTCAATACACTCAATTAGGACCAAAATAGGCTCATTACATCATCCTTTGGTTATCTAAACCTTCCTAGTGACTAAAGTGGAGTCATGGACCAAAGTAAGACCAAATGAAGCTCAATGTATTTAATTAGGACCAAAATAGGCTCATTACATCATCCTTTCGTTATCTAAACCTTCCTAGTAACTAAAATGGAAGAATTGACCAAAGTAAGACCCAGTGAAGCTCAATACACTCAATTAGGACCAAATTAGGCTCATTACATCATCCTTTGCTTATTTACACCATCCTAGTCACTAAAATGGAGTCATTGACCAAAGTAAGACCAAATGAAGCTCAACGCACTCAATTAGGACCAAAATAGGCTCATTACATCATGCTTTGGTTATCTAAATAACCTTCCTAGTGACTGAAGTGGAGTCATGGACCAAAGTAAGACCAAATGAAGCTCAATACACTCAATTAGGACCAAAATAGGCTCATTACATCATCCTTTGGTTATCTAAACCTTCCAAGTGACTAAAATGGAAGAATTGACCAAAGTAAGACCAAGTGAAGTTCAATACACTCAATTAGGACCAAAATAGGCTCATTACATCATCCTTTGGTTATCTAAACCTTCCTAATGACTAAAATTGCGTCATTGACCAAAGTAAGACCAAATGAAGCTCAATACATTTAATTATGACCAAAATAGGCTCATTTTATCATCCTTTCGTTATCTAAACCTTCCTAGTAACTAAAATGGAAGAATTGACCAAAGTAAGACCTAATTAAGCTCAATACACTCAATTAGGACCAAAATAGGCTCATTACATCATCCTTTGGTTATCTAAACCTTGCAAGTAACTAAAATGGAAGAATTGACCAAAGGAAGACCTAATGAAGCTCAATACACTCAATTAGGAACTAAATAGGCTTATTACATTATCCTTTGTTTATCTACACCATCCTAGTAACTAAAATGGAGTCATTGACCAAAGTAAGACCAATTGAAGCTCAATACACGCAATTAGGACCAAAATAGGCTCATTACATCATCCTTTGGTTATCTAAACCTTCCTAGTAACAAAAATGAAAGAATTGACCAAAGTAAGACCTAATGAAGCTCAATACACTCAATTAGAACCAAAATAGGCTCATTACATCATCCTTCGGTTATCTAAACCTTCCTAATGACTAAAATGGTGTCATTGACCAAAGTAAGACCAAATGAAGCTCAATACATTCAATTAGGACCAAAATAGGCTCATTACATCATCCTTTCGTTATCTAAACCTTCCTAGTAACTAAAATGGAAGCATTAACCAAAGTAAGACCTAATGAAGCTCAATACACTCAATTAGGACCAAAATAGGCTCATTACATCATCCTTTGGTTATCTAAACCTTCCTAGTGACTAAAGTGGAGTCATGGACCAAAGTAAGACCAAATGAAGCTCAATGTATTTAATTAGGACCAAAATAGGCTCATTACATCATCCTTTCGTTATCTAAACCTTCCTAGTAACTAAAATGGAAGAATTGACCAAAGTAAGACCCAGTGAAGCTCAATACACTCAATTAGGACCAAATTAGGCTCATTACATCATCCTTTGCTTATTTACACCATCCTAGTCACTAAAATGGAGTCATTGACCAAAGTAAGACCAAATGAAGCTCAACGCACTCAATTAGGACCAAAATAGGCTCATTACATCATGCTTTGGTTATCTAAATAACCTTCCTAGTGACTGAAGTGGAGTCATGGACCAAAGTAAGACCAAATGAAGCTCAATACACTCAATTAGGACCAAAATAGGCTCATTACATCATCCTTTGGTTATCTAAACCTTCCAAGTGACTAAAATGGAAGAATTGACCAAAGTAAGACCAAGTGAAGTTCAATACACTCAATTAGGACCAAAATAGGCTCATTACATCATCCTTTGGTTATCTAAACCTTCCTAATGACTAAAATTGCGTCATTGACCAAAGTAAGACCAAATGAAGCTCAATACATTAATTATGACCAAAATAGGCTCATTTATCATCCTTTCGTTATCTAAACCTTCCTAGTAACTAAATGGAAGAATTGACCAAAGTAAGACCTAATTAAGCTCAATACACTCAATTAGGACCAAAATAGGCTCATTACATCATCCTTTGGTTATCTAAACCTTGCAATAACTAAAATGAAGAATTGAGCAAGGAAGACCTAATGAAGCTCAATACACTCAATTAGGAACTAAATAGGCTTATTACATTATCCTTTGTTTATCTAACCATCCTAGTAACTAAAATGGAGTCATTGACCAAAGTAAGACCAATTGAAGCTCAATACACGCAATTAGGACCAAAATAGGCTCATTACATCATCCTTGGTTATCTAACCTTCCTAGTAACAAAAATGAAAGAATTGACCAAAGTAAGACCTAATGAAGCTCAATACACTCAATTAGAACCAAATAGGCTCATTACATCATCCTTCGGTTATCTAAACCTTCCTAATGACTAAAATGGTGTCATTGACCAATGTAAGACCAAATGAAGCTCAATACATTCAATTAGGACCAAAATAGGCTCATTACATCATCCTTTCGTTATCTAAACCTTCCTAGTAATAAATGGAAGCATTAACCAAAGTAAGACCTAATGAAGCTCAATACACTCAATTAGGACCAAAATAGGCTCATTACATCTCCTTTGGTTATCTAAACCTTCCTAGTGACTAAAGTGGAGTCATGGACCAAAGTAAGACCAAATGAAGCTCAATGTATTTAATTGGACCAAAATAGGCTCATTACATCATCCTTTCGTTATCTAAACCTTCCTAGTAACTAAAATGGAAGAATGGACCAAAGTAAGACCCAGTGAAGCTCAATACACTCAATTAGGACCAAATTAGGCTCATTACATCATCCTTTGCTTATTTACACCATCCTAGTCACTAAAATGGAGTCATTGACCAAAGTAAGACCAAATGAAGCTCAACGCACTCAATTAGGACCAAAATAGGCTCATTACATCATGCCTTTGGTTATCTAAATAACTTCCTAGTGACTGAAGTGGAGTCATGGACCAAAGTAAGACCAAATGAAGCTCAATACACTCAATTAGGACCAAATAGGCTCATTACATCATCCTTTGGTTATCTAAACCTTCCAAGTGACTAAAATGGAAGAATTGACCAAAGTAAGACCAAGTGAAGTTCAATACACTCAATTAGGACCAAAATAGGCTCATTACATCATCTTTGGTTATCTAAACCTTCCTAATGACTAAATTGCGTCATTGACCAAGTAAGACCAAATGAAGCTCATACATTTAATTATGACCAAATAGGCTCATTTTATCATCCTTTCGTTATCTAAACCTTCCTAGTAACTAAATGGAAGAATTGACCAAAGTAAGACCTAATAAGCTCATACACTCAATTAGGACCAAAATAGGCTCATTACATCATCCTTGGTTATCTAAACCTGCAAGTAACTAAAATGGAAAGAATTGAGCAAAGGAAGACCTAATGAAGCTCAATACACTCATTAGGGAACTAAATAGGCTTATTACATTATCCTTTGTTTATCTACACCATCCTAGTAACTAAAATGGAGTCATTGACCAAAGTAAGACCAATTGAAGCTCAATACACGCAATTAGAACCAAAATAGGCTCATTACATCATCCTTTGGTAATCTAAACCTTCCTAGTGACTAAAATGAAAGAATTGACCAAAGTAAGACGTAATGAAACTCAACACACTCAATTAGGACCAAAATAGGCTCAATACATCATCCTTTGGTTATCTAAACCTTCCTAGTGACTAAAGTGGAGTCATGGACCAAAGTAAGACCAAATGAAGCTCAATGTGTTTAATTAGGACCAAAATAGGCTCATTACATCATCCTTTCGTTATCTAAACCTTCCTAGTAACTAAAATGGAAGAATTGACCAAAGTAAGACCTAATGAAGCTCAATACACTCAATTAGGACAGAAATAGGCTCATTACATCATCCTTTGCTTATTTACACCATCCTAGTCACTAAAATGGAGTCATTGACCGAAGTAAGAGCAAATGAAGCTCAACGCACTCAATTAGGACCAAAATAGGCTCATTACATCATCCTTTGGTTATCTAAATAACCTTCCTAGTGACTGAAGTGGAGTCATGGACCAAAGTAAGACCATATGAAGCTCAATACACTCATTAGGACAGAAATAGGCTCATTACATCATCCTTTGGTTATCTAAACCTTCCAAGTGATTAAAATGGAAGAATTGACCAAAGTAAGACCAAGTGAAGCTCAATACACTCAATTAGAACCAAAATAGGCTCATTACATCATCCTTTGGTTATCTAAATAACCTTCCTAGTGACTGAAGTGGAGTCATGGACCAAGTAAGACCAAATGAAGCTCAATACACTCAATTAGGACCAAATAGGCTCATTACATCATCCTTGGTTATCTAAACCTTCCAAGTGACTAAAATGGAAGAATTGACAAAGTAAGACCAAGTGAAGCTCAATACACTCAATTAGGACCAAATAGGCTCATACATCATTCTTTGGTTATCTACACCATCCTAGTAACTAAAATGGAAGAATTGACCAAAGTAAGACATAATGAAGCTCAATACACTCAACTAGGACCAAAATAGGCTCATTACATCATCCTTTGGTTATCTAAACATTCCTAATGACTAAATTGGAGTCATTGACCAAGTAAGACCAAATGAAGCTCATACATTCAATTAGGACCAAAATAGGCTCATTACATCATCCTTTCGTTATCTAAACCTTCCTAGTAACTAAAATAGAAGAATTAACCAAAGTAAGACCTAATGAAGCTCAATACACTCATTAGGACCAAAATAGGCTCATTACATCATCTTTGGTTATCTACACCATCCTAGTAACTAAAATGGAAGAATTGACAAAGTAAGACCTAATGAAGCTCAATACACTTAATTAGGACCAAAATAGGCTCATTACATGATCTTTGGTAATCTAAACCTTCCTAGTGACTAAAATGAAAGAATTGACCAAAGTAAGACGTATGAACTCAACACACTCAATTAGGACCAAATAGGCTCAATACATCATCCTTTGGTTATCTAAACATCCTAGTGACTAAAGTGGCGTCATTGACAAAAGTAAGACCAAATGAAGCTCATACATTTAATTAGGACCAAAATAGGCTCATTACATCATCCTTTGGTTATCTAACCTTCCAAGTGACTAAATGGAAGAATTGACCAAAGTAAGACCAAGTGAAGCTCAATACACTCATTAGGACCAAAATAGGCTCATTACATCATTCTTTGGTTATCTACACCATCCTAGTACTAAAATGGTAGAATTGACCAAGTAAGACATATGAAGCTCAATAACTCAACATGGACAAATAGGCTCATTACATCATCCTTATGTTATCTAAACATTCTTAATGACTAAATTGGAGTCATTGACCAAAGTAAGACCAAATGAAGCTCAATACATTCAATTAGGACCAAAATAGGGCTCATTACATCATCCTTTCGTTATCTAAACCTTCCTAGTAACTAAAATGGAAGAATTAACCAAAGTAAGACCTAATGAAGCTCATACACTCAATTAGGACCAAATAGGCTCATTCATCATCCTTTGGTTATCTAAATAACTTCCTAGTGACTGAAGTGGAGTCATGGACCAAAGTAAGACCAAATGAAGCTCAATACACTCAACTAGGACCAAAATAGGCTCATTACATCATCCTTTGGTTATCTAAACATTCCTAATGACTAAATTGGAGTCATTGACCAAAGTAAGACCAAATGAAGCTCAATACATTCAATTAGGACCAAAATAGGCTCATTACATCATCCTTTCGTTATCTAAACCTTCCTAGTAACTAAAATGGAAGAATTAACCAAAGTAAGACCTAATGAAGCTCAATACACTCAATTAGGACCAAAATAGGCTCATTACATCATCTTTGGTTATCTACACCATCGTACTAACTAAAATGGAAGAATTGACAAAAGTAAGACCTAATGAAGCTCAATACACTTAATTAGGACCAAATAGGCTCATTACATGATCCTTTGGTAATCTAAACCTCCTAGTGAACTAAAATGAAAGAATTGACCAAAGTAAGACGTAATGAAACTCAACACACTCAATTAGGACCAAAATAGGCTCAATACATCATCCTTTGGTTATCTAAACATTCCTAGTGACTAAAGTGGAGTCATGGACCAAAGTAAGACCAAATGAAGCTCAATGCACTCAATTAGGACCAAAATAGGCTCATTACATCATCCTTTGGTTTTCTATCCCTTCCTAATGACTAAAATGGCGTCATTGACAAAAGTAAGACCAAATGAAGCTCAATACATTTAATTAGGACCAAAATAGGCTCATTACATCATCCTTTGGTTATCTAAACCTTCCAAGTGACTAAAATGGAAGAATTGACCAAAGTAAGACCAAGTGAAGCTCAATACACTCAATTAGGACCAAAATAGGCTCATTACATCATTCTTTGGTTATCTACACCATCCTAGTAACTAAAATGGTAGAATTGACCAAAGTAAGACATAATGAAGCTCAATACACTCAACTAGGACCAAAATAGGCTCATTACATCATCCTTTGGTTATCTAAAATTCCTAATGACTAAATTGGAGTCATTGACCAAAGTAAGACCAAATGAAGCTCAATACATTCAATTAGGACCAAAATAGGCTCATTACATCATCCTTTCGTTATCTAAACCTTCCTAGTAACTAAAATGGAAGAATTAACTAAAGTAAGACCTAATGAAGCTCAATACACTCAATTAGGACCAAAATAGGCTCATTACATCATCCTTTGCTTATCTACACCATCCTAGTAACTAAAATGGAAGAATTGACAAAAGTAAGACCTAATGAAGCTCAATACACTTAATTAGGACCAAAATAGGCTCATTACATGATCCTTTGGTAATCTAAACCTTCCTAGTGACTAAAATGAAAGAATTGACCAAAGTAAGACGTAATGAAACTCAACACACTCAATTAGGACCAAAATAGGCTCAATACATCATCCTTTGGTTATCTAAACATTCCTAGTGACTAAAGTGGAGTCATGGACCAAAGTAAGACCAAATGAAGCTCAATGCACTCAATTAGGACCAAAATAGGCTCATTACATCATCCTTTGGTTATCTAAACCTTCCTAATGACTAAAATGGCGTCATTGACAAAAGTAAGACCAAATGAAGCTCAATACATTTATTAGGACCAAAATAGGCTCATTACATCATCCTTTCGTTATCTAAACCTTCCTAGTAACTAAAATGGAGAATTGACCAAAGTAAGACCCAATGAAGCTCAATACACTCAATTAGGACCAAAATAGGCTCATTTACATCATCCTTTGCGTATTTACACCATCCTATTGACTAAATGGAGTCATTGACCAAAGTAAGACCAAATCAAGCTCAACGCACTCATTAGGACCAAATAGGCTCATTACATCATCCTTTGGTTATCTAAATAACCTTCCTAGTGCTGAAGTGGAGTCATGGACCAAAGTAAGACCAAATGAAGCTCAATACACTCAATTAGGACAAAAATAGGCTCATTACATATCCATTGGTTATCTAAACCTTCAAGTGACTAAAACGGAAGAATTGACCAAAGTAAGACCAAGTGAAGCTCAATACACTCAATTAGGACCAAATAGGCTCATTACATCATCCTTTGGTTATCTAAACCTTCCTAGTGGCTAAAATGGAGTCATGGACCAAAGTAAGACCAATGAAGCTCAATACATTCAATTAGGACCAAAATAGGCTCATTACATCATCCTTTCGTTATCTAAACCTTCCTAGTAACTAAAATGAAGAATTGACCAAAGTAAGACCTAATGAAGCTCAATACACTCAAGTACGACCAAAGTAGGCTCATTACATCATCCTTTGGTTATCTAAACCTTCTTAGTGACTAAATGAAAGAATTGACCAAGTAAGACCTAATGAAGCTCAATACACTCATTGGACCAAAATAGGCTCATTACATCATCCTTTAGTTATCTAAACCTTCCTAATGACTAAAATGGAGTCATTGATCAAAGTTAAACCAAATGAAGCTCAATACACTCAATTAGGACCAAAATAGGCTCATTACATCATCCTTTGGTATCTAAACCTTCCTAGTCACTAAATGGAAGAATTGACGAAGTAAGACCTAATGAAGCTCAATACACTCAATTAGGACCAAAATAGGCTCATTACATCATCCTTTAGTTATCTAAACCTTCCTAATGACTAAATGTTGTCATTGACCAATGTAAGACCAAATGAAGCTCAATACATTCAATTAGGACCAAAATAGGCTCATTACATCACCTTTTGGCTATCTAAACCTTGCAAGTAACTAAAATGGAAGAATTGACCAAAGGAAGACCTAATGAAGCTCAATACACTCAATTAGGAACTAAATGAAAGTGTATGTGTGCACGAGAAGGGGGGGTTGAATCGTGCATGTTTTGAAAATTACCTTTTAAAACTTTTACTTAGAAAGCTGTTTTTACTCAGAAGGTGGATTTAAGAGCTTGCAGTGGAAATAGCTTTCTGAGAAGATTAAGTTTCTGAGAACTTAGTCTTTCTAAGAAAGTTCCTATCTGAGTAGTCTTAAGAAAATGACTTTGAGTTATGATCTTTTAAACGCTTTCTGATTTTAATTGGTAATGTTTTCACAAGACCTCTTAGTTAAAACCGTGGTTGAGTTTTTTCTCAAGCTTTATGCAATAAAGAGTAAGAGAAAAGCTTAACACAAAGAGTTTATACTGGTTCGGTTATAACCAACCTACTCCAGTCCCAACCTTCAGTTGAGAGTTCTTAGATATTCTTCTTAATGTGCTTCTCAGACACACTGCCTTACCAAGTAAAGGACTTCCACCACTTCACAACCTGAAGTGGATTTCTTTGCCTCACGCTAGAGGACTTCCTTGCCTCACACTAGAGGACTTCCTTGCCTCACACTAGAGACTTCCTTGCCTTAAACAATTAAGGACTTGAACTTTGCCTCAAACACTAGAGGACTTAAACTGCCTTCACACAAAGAGGACTTCGCGTTTTTCGAAGGTTTGTTTTGATCGAAACAACTACCAGACTAAGTTACAAACCTAGTTTTACACTTAGTAGACTTCTAGAATTAACTTACAAATGTAAGAAATTTACACCAATTAAGACTAGAAGATTTTGCAAAGTTAAGAACAATTTCGTAAAAATGTCTTCTGAGAAAGTTCTAAGTTTTCGCAAAATGATTTTCAATTCAACAGAGTTTTGGCACGTTTAATCAAGAATTTTAGCGCAAGAGTTTTCGTCACATTGCTCTGGAATTGAACTCATATATATAGGCATCAAGGAGCCGCGAAATTAGAGGCTTCACTTTGCTTATGCGGCTGTGTCCTTTTCAGAACGGCTCCCTGCTACAGTCAGCGCAAATGAGGAACTTTTCAGAACTGCACAGTGCGCGTGTTCCCACTTCCTTGGCTAGTTGTAGCGAGCTTTCTGAGTCTGTTTCCACTTCCTTGAGTCCAGACACTTGGTTGCTTCTGAGTCCAACCTTCTAAGAGTTGTACGGACTTCTGAGGCTAACTTCTGAGGGAAGACCCTTCTGAGAACTCCTAGTCGCGAGGTCTTCTGAGACCCTTCTGAGGCGACAGTGTTCTTTCCTCCGAAACATGTTTTCACCTTCTGCGCTTCTGAGATATCCTTTCTGATATCTTTGGCGCTATGCTTTTATCAATTGATCTCGAGGTTACTTGATGTTTTGTCTTGGTCTATGCTCATGGTATTGCAATAATTTATAGCTTTTCTGAGACACTTAGCGCACATATTAGCAAAACCTTAAGTAAAATTTTATACTATGGCTTACCTTGTTATCATTAAAACTTTCATGACTCTAAGAGAATTATGCTTAATTCTCTAGAAGGGTTCTGGAGCTTACAATCTCCCCCTTTTGATGTAACAACTTAGTCTTAAGATATATTTTGCTTAATCAGAAGTGTTTCTGAGTAAGTTCATAACTTATTCAGATTCACTTTTGCTTTCTTAGAAACTAATTTAGCTTTCTGAGAAAGCTTCGTATATTTCTTAGAAGGCTGAGATAATCATAATCAAGTATGCAATGTATGATTACTGTTGAATTATCTATTTCATAGCATGTATTCATGATAATTATGTATGAGATTCAGAATATCAGCTAAGTAAATCAAGAGATGCCAAAAGTAGACTGAAGTGGAGTCATGGACCAAAGTAAGACCAATGAAGCTCAATACACTCAATTAGGACCAAATAGGCTCACTACATCATCCTTTGGTTATCTAACCTTCCAAGTGACTAAAATGGAAGAATTGACCAAAGTAAGACCAAGTGAAGCTAGATACACTCAATTAGGACCAAAATAGGCTCATTACATCATCCTTTGGTTATCTAAACCTTCCTAGTGGCTAAAATGGAGTCATGGACCAAAGTAAGACCCAATGAAGCTCATACATTCAATTAGGACCAAAATAGGCTCATTACATCATCCTTTCGTTATCTAAACCTTCCTAGGAACTAAAATGGAAGAATGACCAAAGTAAGACATAATGAAGCTCAATACACTCAACTAGGACCAAAATAGGCTCATTACTCATCCTTTGGTTATCTAAACCTCCTAATGACTAAATGGAGTCATTGACCAAAGTAAGACCAAATGAAGCTCAACACACTCAATAAGGACCAAAATAGGCTCATTACATCATCCTTTGCTTATCTAAACCTTCCAGTGACTAAAGTGGAGTCATGGACAAAGTAAGACCAAATGAAGCTCAATACACTCAATTAGGACCAAATAGGCTCTTACATCTCCTTTCGTTATCTAAACCTTCCTAGTAACTAAATGGAGAATTGACCAATGTAAGACATAATGAAGCTCAATACACTCAATTAGGACCAAAATAGGCTCATTACATCATCCTTTGGTTATCTAAACCTTCCTAGTGACTAAAATGAAGAATTGACAAAAGTAAGACCTAATGAAGCTCAATACACTCAATTAGGACCAAATAGGCTCATTACATCATCCTTTGGTTATCTAACCTCCTAATGACTAAATTGGATTCATTGATCAAAGTTAAACCAAAATGAAGCTCAATACACTCAATTTGGACCAAATAGGCTCATTACATCATCCTTTGGTTATCTAAACCTCCTAGTCACTAAATGGAAGAATTGACGGAAGTAAGACCTAATGAGCTCAATACACTCAATTAGGACCAAAATAGGCTCATTACATCATCTTTTAGTTATCTAACCTTCTAATGACTAAATATTGTCATTGACCAATGTAGACCAATTGAAGCTCATACATTCAATTAGGACCAAATAGGCTCATTACATCACCCTTTGGCTATCTAAACCTTGTAGTAACTAAAATGGAAGAATTGACCAAAGTAAGACCTAATGAGCTCAATACACTCAATTAGGAACTAAATAGGCTCATTACATTATCCTTTGTTTATCTACACCATCCTAGTAACTAAAATGGAGTCATTGACCAAAGTAGACCAATTGAAGCTCAATACACGCAATTAGGACCAATAGGCTCATTACATCATCCTTTGGTTATCTAACCTTCTATGACTAAAATGGTGTCATTGACCAAAGTAAGACCAAATGAAGCTCAATACATTCAATTAGGACCAAAATAGGCTCTTTACATCATCCTTTCGTTATCTAAACCTTTCTAGTAACTAAATGGAAGAATTAAGCAAAGTAAGACCAAATGAAGCTCAACACACTCAATTAGGACCAAAATAGGCTCATTACATCTCCTTTGGTTATCTACACCATCCTAGTAACTAAAATGGAAGAATAGACCAAAGTAAGACCTAATGAAGCTCAATACACTCAATTAGGACCAAAATAGGCTCATTACATGATCCTTTGGTAATCTAAACCTTCCTAGTGACTAAAATGAAAGAATTGACCAAAGTAAGACCTAATGAAACTCAACACACTCAATTAGGACGAAAATAGGCTCAATACATCTCCTTTGGTTATCTAAACCTTCCTAGTGACTAAAGTGGAGTCAGGGACCAAAGTAAGACCAAATGAAGCTCAATGCACTCAATTAGGACCAAAATAGGCTCATTACATCATCCTTTGGTTATCTAACCTTCGTAATGACTAAAATTGCGTCATTGACCAATGTAAGACCAAATGAAGCTCAATACATTTAATTATGACCAAATTAGGCTCATTACATCATCCTTTCGTTATCTAAACCTTCCTAGTAACTAAAATGGAAGAATTGACCAAAGTAAGACCTAATTAAGCTCAATACACTCAATTAGGACCAAAATAGGCTCATTACATCATCCTTTGGTTATCTACACCATCCTAGTAACTAAAATGGAAGAATTGACCAAAGTAAGACATAATGAAGCTCAATACACTCAACTAGGACCAAAATAGGCTCATTACATATCCTTTGGTTATCTAAACATTCCTAATGACTAATTGGAGTCATTGACCAAAGTAAGACCAAATGAAGCTCAATACATTCAATTAGGACCAAAATAGGCTCATTACATCATCCTTTCGTTATCTAAACCTTCCTAGTAACTAAAATGGAAGAATTAACCAAAGTAAGACCTAATGAAGCTCAATACACTCAATTAGGACCAAAATAGGCTCATTACATCATCCTTTGGTTATCTACACCATCCTAGTAAATATAATGGAAGAATTGACCAAAGTAAGCCTAATGAAGCTCAATACATTCAATTAGGACCAAAATAGGCTCATTACATGATCCTTTGGTAATCTAAACCTTCCTAGTGACTAAAATGAAAGAATTGACCAAAGTAAGACGTAATGAAACTCAACACACTCAATTAGGACCAAAATAGGCTCAATACATCATCCTTTGGTTATCTAAACCTTCCTAGTGACTAAAGTGGAGTCATGGACCAAAGTAAGACCAAATGAAGCTCAATGCATTTAATTAGGACCAAAATAGGCTCATTACATCATCCTTTCGTTATCTAGATAACCTTCCTAGTGACTGAAGTGGAGTCATGGACCAAAGTAAGACCAAATGAAGCTCAATACACTCAATTAGGACCAAAATAGGCTCACTACATCATCCTTTGGTTATCTAAACCTTCCAAGTGACTAAAATGGAAGAATTGACCAAAGTAAGACCAAGTGAAGCTAGATACACTCAATTAGGACCAAAATAGGCTCATTACATCATCCTTTGGTTATCTAAACCTTCCTAGTGGCTAAAATGGAGTCATGGACCAAAGTAAGACCCAATGAAGCTCAATACATTCAATTAGGACCAAAATAGGCTCATTACATCATCCTTTCGTTATCTAAACCTTCCTAGGAACTAAAATGGAAGAATTGACCAAAGTAAGACATAATGAAGCTCAATACACTCAACTAGGACCAAAATAGGCTCATTACATCATCCTTTGGTTATCTAAACCTTCCTAATGACTAAAATGGAGTCATTGACCAAAGTAAGACCAAATGAAGCTCAACACACTCAATAAGGACCAAAATAGGCTCATTACATCATCCTTTGCTTATCTAAACCTTCCTAGTGACTAAAGTGGAGTCATGGACAAAAGTAAGACCAAATGAAGCTCAATACACTCAATTAGGACCAAAATAGGCTCATTACATCATCCTTTCGTTATCTAAACCTTCCTAGTAACTAAAATGGAAGAATTGACCAATGTAAGACATAATGAAGCTCAATACACTCAATTAGGACCAAAATAGGCTCATTACATCATCCTTTGGTTATCTAAACCTTCCTAGTGACTAAAATGAAAGAATTGACAAAAGTAAGACCTAATGAAGCTCAATACACTCAATTAGGACCAAAATAGGCTCATTACATCATCCTTTGGTTATCTAAACCTTCCTAATGACTAAATTGGATTCATTGATCAAAGTTAAACCAAATGAAGCTCAATACACTCAATTAGGACCAAAATAGGCTCATTACATCATCCTTTGGTTATCTAAACCTTCCTAGTCACTAAAATGGAAGAATTGACGAAAGTAAGACCTAATGAAGCTCAATACACTCAATTAGGACCAAAATAGGCTCATTACATCATCTTTTAGTTATCTAAACCTTCCTAATGACTAAAATATTGTCATTGACCAATGTAAGACCAAATGAAGCTCAATACATTCAATTAGGACCAAAATAGGCTCATTACATCACCCTTTGGCTATCTAAACCTTGCTAGTAACTAAAATGGAAGAATTGACCAAAGTAAGACCTAATGAAGCTCAATACACTCAATTAGGAACTAAATAGGCTCATTACATTATCCTTTGTTTATCTACACCATCCTAGTAACTAAAATGGAGTCATTGACCAAAGTAAGACCAATTGAAGCTCAATACACGCAATTAGGACCAAAATAGGCTCATTACATCATCCTTTGGTTATCTAAACCTTCCTAATGACTAAAATGGTGTCATTGACCAAAGTAAGACCAAATGAAGCTCAATACATTCAATTAGGACCAAAATAGGCTCTTTACATCATCCTTTCGTTATCTAAACCTTTCTAGTAACTAAAATGGAAGAATTAACCAAAGTAAGACCAAATGAAGCTCAACACACTCAATTAGGACCAAAATAGGCTCATTACATCATCCTTTGGTTATCTAAACCTTCCTAGTGACTAAAATGAAAGAATTGACAAAAGTAAGACCTAATGAAGCTCAATACACTCAATTAGGACCAAAATAGGCTCATTACATCATCCTTTGGTTATCTAAACCTTCCTAATGACTAAATTGGATTCATTGATCAAAGTTAAACCAAATGAAGCTCAATACACTCAATTTGGACCAAAATAGGCTCATTACATCATCCTTTGGTTATCTAAACCTTCCTAGTAACTAAAATGGAAGAATTGACCAATGTAAGACATAATGAAGCTCAATACACTCAATTAGGACCAAAATAGGCTCATTACATCATCCTTTGGTTATCTAAACCTTCCTAGTGACTAAAATGAAAGAATTGACAAAAGTAAGACCTAATGAAGCTCAATACACTCAATTAGGACCAAAATAGGCTCATTACATCATCCTTTGGTTATCTAACCTTCCTAATGACTAAATTGGATTCATTGATCAAAGTTAAACCAAATGAAGCTCAATACACTCAATTTGGACCAAAATAGGCTCATTACATCATCCTTTGGTTATCTAAACCTTCCTAGTCACTAAAATGGAAGAATTGACGAAAGTAAGACCTAATGAAGCTCAATACACTCAATTAGGACCAAAATAGGCTCATTACATCATCTTTTAGTTATCTAAACCTTCCTAATGACTAAAATATTGTCATTGACCAATGTAAGACCAAATGAAGCTCAATACATTCAATTAGGACCAAAATAGGCTCATTACATCACCCTTTGGCTATCTAAACCTTGCTAGTAACTAAAATGGAAGAATTGACCAAAGTAAGACCTAATGAAGCTCAATACACTCAATTAGGAACTAAATAGGCTCATTACATTATCCTTTGTTTATCTACACCATCCTAGTAACTAAAATGGAGTCATTGACCAAAGTAAGACCAATTGAAGCTCAATACACGCAATTAGGACCAAAATAGGCTCATTACATCATCCTTTGG
>RYYW01000344.1:24571-39163 GCA_013621005.1 Aeschynomene evenia | reverse complement strand
ACTAAAATGGAAGAATTGACCAAAGTAAGACCTAATAAGCTCAATACACTCAATTAGGACCAAAATAGGCTCATTACATCATCCTTTGGTTAACACCATCCTAGTAACTAAAAGGAAGAATTGACCAAAGTAAGACATAATGAAGCTCAATACACTCAACTAGGACCAAAATAGGCTCATTACATCATCCTTTGGTTATCTAAACATTCCTAATGACTAAATTGGAGTCATTGACCAAAGTAAGACCAAATGAAGCTCAATACATTCAATTAGGACCAAAATAGGCTCATTACATCATCCTTTCGTTATCTAAACCTTCCTAGTAACTAAAATGGAAGAATTAACCAAAGTAAGACCTAATGAAGCTCAATACACTCAATTAGGACCAAAATAGGCTCATTACATCATCCTTTGGTTATCTACACCATCCTAGTAAATATAATGGAAGAATTGACCAAAGTAAGCCTAATGAAGCTCAATACACTCAATTAGGACCAAAATAGGCTCATTACATGATCCTTTGGTAATCTAAACCTTCCTAGTGACTAAAATGAAAGAATTGACCAAAGTAAGACGTAATGAAACTCAACACACTCAATTAGGACCAAAATAGGCTCAATACATCATCCTTTGGTTATCTAAACCTTCCTAGTGACTAAAGTGGAGTCATGGACCAAAGTAAGACCAATGAAGCTCAATACACTCAATTAGGACCAAAATAGGCTCACTACATCATCCTTTGGTTATCTAAACCTTCCAAGTGACTAAAATGGAAGAATTGACCAAAGTAAGACCAAGTGAAGCTAGATACACTCAATAGGACCAAATAGGCTCATTACATATTCCTTTGGTTATCTAAACCTTCCTAGTGGCTAAAATGGAGTCATGGACCAAAGTAAGACCCAATGAAGCTCAATACATTCAATTAGGACCAAAATAGGCTCATTAATCATCCTTTCGTTATCTAAACCTTCCTAGGAACTAAAATGGAAGAATTGACCAAAGTAAGACATAATGAAGCTCAATACACTCAACTAGGACCAAATAGGCTCATTACATCATCCTTTGGTTATCTAAACCTTCCTAATGACTAAAATGGAGTCATTGACCAAAGTAGACCAAATGAAGCTCAACACACTCAATAAGGACCAAAAATAAGGACCAAAATAGGCTCATTACATCATCCTTTGCTTATCTAAACCTTCCTAGTGACTAAAGTGGAGTCATGGACAAAGTAAGACCAATGAAGCTCAATACACTCAATTAGACCAAAGTAGGCTCATTACATCATCCTTTCGTTATCTAAACCTTCCTAGTAACTAAAATGGAAGAATTGACCAATGTAAGACATAATGAAGCTCAATACACTCAATTAGGACCAAAATAGGCTCATTACATCATCCTTTGGTTATTCTAAACTTCCTAGTGACTAAAATGAAATAATTGACAAAAGTAAGACCTAATGAAGCTCAATACACTCAATTAGGACCAAAATAGGCTCATTACATCATCCTTTGGTTATCTAAACCTTCCTAATGACTAAATTGGATTCATTGATCAAAGTTAAACCAAATGAAGCTCAATACACTCAATTTGGACCAAAATAGGCTCATTACATCATCCTTTGGTTATCTAAACCTTCCTAGTCACTAAAATGGAAGAATTGACGAAAGTAAGACCTAATGAAGCTCAATACACTCAATTAGGACCAAAATAGGCTCATTACATCATCTTTTAGTTATCTAAACCTTCCTAATGACTAAAATATTGTCATTGACAAATGTAAGACCAAATGAAGCTCAATACATTCAATTAGGACCAAAATAGGCTCATTACATCACCCTTTGGCTATCTAAACCTTGCTAGTAACTAAAATGGAAGAATTGACCAAAGTAAGACCTAATGAAGCTCAATACACTCAATTAGGAACTAAATAGGCTCATTACATTATCCTTTGTTTATCTACACCATCCTAGTAACTAAAATGGAGTCATTGACCAAAGTAAGACCAAATGAAGCTCAATACACTCAATTAGGACCAAAATAGGCTCATTACATCATCCTTTGGTTATCTAAACCTTCCTAATGACTAAAATGGTGTCATTGACCAAAGTAAGACCAAATGAAGCTCAATACATTCAATTAGGACCAAAATAGGCTCTTTACATCATCCTTTCGTTATCTAAACCTTTCTAGTAACTAAAATGGAAGAATTAACCAAAGTAAGACCAAATGAAGCTCAACACACTCAATTAGGACCAAAATAGGCTCATTACATCATCCTTTGGTTATCTACACCATCCTAGTAACTAAAATGGAAGAATAGACCAAAGTAAGACCTAATGAAGCTCAATACACTCAATTAGGACCAAAATAGGCTCATTACATGATCCTTTGGTAATCTAAACCTTCCTAGTGACTAAAATGAAAGAATTGACCAAAGTAAGACCTAATGAAACTCAACACACTCAATTAGGACGAAAATAGGCTCAATACATCATCCTTTGGTTATCTAAACCTTCCTAGTGACTAAAGTGGAGTCATGGACCAAAGTAAGACCAAATGAAGCTCAATGCACTCAATTAGGACCAAAATAGGCTCATTACATCATCCTTTGGTTATCTAAACCTTCGTAATGACTAAAATTGCGTCATTGACCAATGTAAGACCAAATGAAGCTCAATACATTTAATTATGACCAAATTAGGCTCATTACATCATCCTTTCGTTATCTAAACCTTCCTAGTAACTAAAATGGAAGAATTGACCAAAGTAAGACCAAATGAAGCTCAACACACTCAATTAGGACCAAAATAGGCTCATTACATCATCCTTTGGTTATCTAAACCTTCCTAGTGACTAAAATGAAAGAATTGACCAAAGTAAGACCTAATGAAGCTCAATACACTCAATTAGGACCAAATAGGCTCATTACATCATCCTTTGGTTATCTAAACCTTCCTAATGACTAAATTGGATTCATTGATCAAAGTTAAACCAAATGAAGCTCAATACACTCAATTTGACCAAAATAGGCTCATTACATCATCCTTTGGTTATCTAAACCTTCCTAGTAACTAAAATGGAAGAATTGACCAATGTAAGACATAATGAAGCTCAATACACTCAATTAGGACCAAAATAGGCTCATTACATCATCCTTTGGTTATCTAAACCTTCCTAGTGACTAAAATGAAAGAATTGACAAAAGTAAGACCTAATGAAGCTCAATACACTCAATTAGGACCAAAATAGGCTCATTACATCATCCTTTGGTTATCTAAACCTTCCTAATGACTAAATTGGATTCATTGATCAAGTTAAACCAAATGAAGCTCAATACACTCAATTTGGACCAAATAGGCTCATTACATCATCCTTTGGTTATCTAAACCTTCCTAGTCACTAAAATGGAAGAATTGACGAAAGTAAGACCTAATGAAGCTCAATACACTCAATTAGGACCAAAATAGGCTCATTACATCATCTTTTAGTTATCTAAACCTTCCTAATGACTAAAATATTGTCATTGACCAATGTAAGACCAAATGAAGCTCAATACATTCAATTAGGACCAAAATAGGCTCATTACATCACCCTTTGGCTATCTAAACCTTGCTAGTAACTAAAATGGAAGAATTGACCAAAGTAAGACCTAATGAAGCTCAATACACTCAATTAGGAACTAAATAGGCTCATTACATTATCCTTTGTTTATCTACACCATCCTAGTAACTAAAATGGAGTCATTGACCAAAGTAAGACCAATTGAAGCTCAATACACGCAATTAGGACCAAAATAGGCTCATTACATCATCCTTTGGTTATCTAAACCTTCCTAATGACTAAATGGTGTCATTGACCAAAGTAAGACCAAATGAAGCTCAATACATTCAATTAGGACCAAAATAGGCTCTTTACATCATCCTTTCGTTATCTAAACCTTTCTAGTAACTAAAATGGAAGAATTAAGCAAAGTAAGACCAAATGAAGCTCAACACACTCAATTAGGACCAAAATAGGCTCATTACATCATCCTTTGGTTATCTACACCATCCTAGTAACTAAAATGGAAGAATAGACCAAAGTAAGACCTAATGAAGCTCAATACACTCAATTAGGACCAAAATAGGCTCATTACATGATCCTTTGGTAATCTAAACCTTCCTAGTGACTAAAATGAAAGAATTGACCAAAGTAAGACCTAATGAAACTCAACACACTCAATTAGGACGAAAATAGGCTCAATACATCATCCTTTGGTTATCTAAACCTTCCTAGTGACTAAAGTGGAGTCATGGACCAAAGTAAGACCAAATGAAGCTCAATGCACTCAATTAGGACCAAAATAGGCTCATTACATCATCCTTTGGTTATCTAAACCTTCGTAATGACTAAAATTGCGTCATTGACCAATGTAAGACAAATGAAGCTCAATACATTTAATTATGACCAAATTAGGCTCATTACATCATCCTTTCGTTATCTAAACTTCCTAGTAACTAAAATGGAAGAATTGACCAAAGTAAGACCAAATGAAGCTCAATACACTCAATTAGGACCAAAATAGGCTCATTACATCATCCTTTGGTTATCTACACCATCCTAGTAACTAAAATGGAAGAATTGACCAAAGTAAGACATAATGAAGCTCAATACACTCAACTAGGACCAAAATAGGCTCATTACATCATCCTTTGGTTATCTAAACATTCCTAATGACTAAATTGGAGTCATTGACCAAAGTAAGACCAAATGAAGCTCAATACATTCAATTAGGACCAAAATAGGCTCATTACATCATCCTTTCGTTATCTAAACCTTCCTAGTAACTAAAATGGAAGAATTAACCAAAGTAAGACCTAATGAAGCTCAATACACTCAATTAGGACCAAAATAGGCTCATTACATCATCCTTTGGTTATCTACACCATCCTAGTAAATATAATGGAAGAATTGACCAAAGTAAGCCTAATGAAGCTCAATACACTCAATTAGGACCAAAATAGCTCATTACATGATCCTTTGGTAATCTAAACCTTCCTAGTGACTAAAATGAAAGAATTGACCAAAGTAAGACGTAATGAAACTCAACACACTCAATTAGGACCAAAATAGGCTCAATACATCATCCTTTGGTTATCTAAACCTTCCTAGTGACTAAAGTGGAGTCATGGACCAAAGTAAGACCAAATGAAGCTCAATGCATTTAATTAGGACCAAAATAGGCTCATTACATCATCCTTTCGTTATCTAGATAACCTTCCTAGTGACTGAAGTGGAGTCATGGACAAAAGTAAGACCAAATGAAGCTCAATACAACTCAATTAGGACCAAAATAGGCTCATTACATCATCCTTTGGTTATCTAAACCTTCCAAGTGACTAAAATGGAAGAATTGACCAAAGTAAGACCAAATGAAGCTCAACGCACTCAATTAGGACCAAAATAGGCTCATTACATCATCCTTTGGTTATCTAAATAACCTTCCTAGTGACTGAAGTGGAGTCATGGACCAAAGTAAGACCAAATGAAGCTCAATACACTCAATTAGGACCAAATAGGCTCATTACATCATCCTTTGGTTATCTAAACCTTCCAAGTGACTAAAATGGAAGAATTGACCAAAGTAAGACCAAGTGAAGCTCAATACACTCAATTAGGACCAAAATAGGATCATTACATCATCCTTTGGTTATCTAAACCTTCCTAGTGGCTAAAATGGAGTCATGGACCAAAGTAAGACCCAATGAAGCTCAATACATTCAATTAGGACCAAAATAGGCTCATTACATCATCCTTTCGTTATCTAAACCTTCCTAGTAACTAAAATGGAAGAATTGACCAATGTAAGACATAATGAAGCTCAATACACTCAATTAGGACCAAAATAGGCTCATTACATCATCCTTTGGTTATCTAAACCTTCCTAGTGACTAAAATGAAAGAATAGACCAAAGTAAGACCTAATGAAGCTCAATACACTCAATTAGGACCAAAATAGGCTCATTACATGATCCTTTTGGTAATCTAAACCTTCCTAGTGACTAAAATGAAAGAATTGACCAAAGTAAGACCTAATGAAACTCAACACACTCAATTAGGACGAAAATAGGCTCAATACATCATCCTTTGGTTATCTAAACCTTCCTAGTGACTAAAGTGGAGTCATGGACCAAAGTAAGACCAAATGAAGCTCAATGCACTCAATTAGGACCAAAATAGGCTCATTACATCATCCTTTAGTTATCTAAACCTTCGTAATGACTAAAATTGCGTCATTGACCAATGTAAGACCAAATGAAGCTCAATACATTTAATTATGACCAAATTAGGCTCATTACATCATCCTTTCGTTATCTAAACCTTCCTAGTAACTAAAATGGAAGAATTGACCAAAGTAAGACCTAATTAAGCTCAATACACTCAATTAGGACCAAAATAGGCTCATTACATCATCCTTTGGTTATCTACACCATCCTAGTAACTAAAATGGAAGAATTGACCAAAGTAAGACATAATGAAGCTCAATACACTCAACTAGGACCAAAATAGGCTCATTACATCATCCTTTGGTTATCTAAACATTCCTAATGACTAAATTGGAGTCATTGACCAAAGTAAGACCAAATGAAGCTCAATACATTCAATTAGGACCAAAATAGGCTCATTACATCATCCTTTCGTTATCTAAACCTTCCTAGTAACTAAAATGGAAGAATTAACCAAAGTAAGACCTAATGAAGCTCAATACACTCAATTAGGACCAAAATAGGCTCATTACATCATCCTTTGGTTATCTACACCATCCTAGTAAATATAATGGAAGAATTGACCAAAGTAAGCCTAATGAAGCTCAATACACTCAATTAGGACCAAAATAGGCTCATTACATGATCCTTTGGTAATCTAAACCTTCCTAGTGACTAAAATGAAAGAATTGACCAAAGTAAGACGTAATGAAACTCAACACACTCAATTAGGACCAAAATAGGCTCAATACATCATCCTTTGGTTATCTAAACCTTCCTAGTGACTAAAGTGGAGTCATGGACCAAAGTAAGACCAAATGAAGCTCAATGCATTTAATTAGGACCAAAATAGGCTCATTACATCATCCTTTCGTTATCTAGATAACCTTCCTAGTGACTGAAGTGGAGTCATGGACCAAAGTAAGACCAAATGAAGCTCAATACACTCAATTAGGACCAAATAGGCTCATTACATCATCCTTTGGTTATCTAAACCTTCCAAGTGACTAAAATGGAAGAATTGACCAAAGTAAGACCAAATGAAGCTCAACGCACTCAATTAGGACCAAAATAGGCTCATTACATCATCCTTTGGTTATCTAAATAACCTTCCTAGTGACTGAAGTGGAGTCATGGACCAAAGTAAGACCAAATGAAGCTCAATACACTCAATTAGGACCAAAATAGGCTCATTACATCATCCTTTGGTTATCTAAACCTTCCAAGTGACTAAAATGGAAGAATTGACCAAAGTAAGACCAAGTGAAGCTCAATACACTCAATTAGGACCAAAATAGGATCATTACATCATCCTTTGGTTATCTAAACCTTCCTAGTGGCTAAAATGGAGTCATGGACCAAAGTAAGACCCAATGAAGCTCAATACATTCAATTAGGACCAAAATAGGCTCATTACATCATCCTTTCGTTATCTAAACCTTCCTAGTAACTAAAATGGAAGAATTGACCAATGTAAGACATAATGAAGCTCAATACACTCAATTAGGACCAAAATAGGCTCATTACATCATCCTTTGGTTATCTAAACCTTCCTAGTGACTAAAATGAAAGAATTGACCAAAGTAAGACCTAATGAAGCTCAATACACTCAATTAGGACCAAAATAGGCTCATTACTGTAAGCTCCAGAACCCTTCTGAGAGAATTAGGCATTATTCTCTTATAGTAATGAAAGTTTTAATGATAACAAGGTAAGCCATAAGTATAAAAATTTTACTTAGGGTTTTGCTAATATGTGCGCTAAGTGTCTCAGAAAGCTTTAAATTACTGCAATACCATGAGCAAAGACCAAGACAAAACATCAAGTAACCTCGAGATCAATTGATAAAATCATAGCGCCAAAGATATCAGAAAGGATGTCTCAGAAGCGCAGAAGGTGAAAACATGTTTCTGAGAAAAGAACACTGTCGCCTCAGAAGGGTCTCAGAAGACCTTGCGACTTGTAGTTCTCAGAAGGGTCTTCCCTCAGAAGGTTCGCCTCAGAAGTCCGTACAACTCTCAGAAAGTTGGACTCAGAAGCAACCAAGTGTCTGGACTCAAGGGATCGCAAGCAATCTCAGAAAGCTCACTACAACTAGCCAGGGAAGTGGGAACACGCGCACTGTGCAGTTCTGAAAAGTTCCTCATTTCGCGCTGACTGTAGCAGGGAGCCGTTCTGAAAAGGACACAGCCACATAAGCAAAGTGAAAGCTTCTAATTTCGCGGCTCTTTGATGCCTATATATATGAGTTCAATTCCAGAGCAATGTGACGAAACTCTTGCGCTAAAACTCTTGATTAAACGTGCCAAAACTCTGTTGAATTGAAAATCATTTTGCGAAAACTTAGAACTTTCTCAGAAAGACAATTTTTACGAAATTGTTCTTCTAACTTTGCAAAATCTTCTAGTTCTGAACTGGTGTAAATTCTTACATTTGTAAGTTAAATCTAGAAGTCTACTAAGGGTCAAATTAAGTTTGTAACTTAATCTTAGTAGTTGATTTTCGAAGCAAAAACAACTTTCTGAAAAACGTTAAGTCCTTCGTTGTTTGAAGGCAGTTTTAAGACCTCTAGTGTTTGAGGCAAGAGTTCAAAGTCCTTAATTGTTTAAGGCAGGGAAGTCCTCTGTTGTGAGGCAAGGAAGTCCTCTGTTGTGAGGCAAAGAAGTCCTCTAGTGTTGGAGGCAAGGAAGTCCTCTAGTGTGAGGCAAGGAAATCCACTTCGGGTTGTGAAGTGGTGGAAGTCCTTTACTTGGTAAAGGCAGTGTTGTCTGAGAAGGCACATTAAGAAGAATATCTAAGAACTCTCAACTGAAGGTTGAGGACTGGAGTAGGTTGGTTATAACCGAACCAGTATAAAACTCTTTGTGTTAAGTTTTTCTTCCTTACTCTTTAATTGCATAAAGCTTTGAGAAAAACTTAACCACGATTTTAATTAAGAAGTCTCGTGAAAACATTACTGATTTAAATCAGAAAGCGTTTAAAAGATTATAACTTAAAGTCGTTTTCTTAAGACTGCTCAGATAGGAACTTTTTCAGAAAGACTGAGTTCTCAGAAACTTAATCTTCTCAGAAAGCTATTTCCGCTGCAAACTCTTAAATCTACCTTCTGAGTGAAAACAACTTTCTAAGTAAAGGTTTTAAGAAGTAATTTTTTAAAACTTGCACGATTCAACCCCCCCCCCTTCTCGTGCACACATACACTTTCAATTGGCATCAGAGCTCGGTCCTTAAGGGGTTTGAGCATTAGCAGTGTCAAGGAAAAAGATCCACGAAAGGAAATATGAATTTCACCAGCTGCATTCATATTAGATGGGGCTTCAATAAACAGACCTCCGATGTTTCTCGGAGACAGCTTCGACTACTGGCGTGACAGAATGACGTTGTTCATCAAGCACACCAGTCTGGACTTATGGGATAGGATCGAGAATGGAGACTATCAGCCTCTGCAGACAATTACAGAGGATGCTGTAGTTGCAACAGACGCTGAGCCAGGAGTGGCACCTCCAGCACTCAGAACCTATACAAGACGAGTCCCTAAGGATGAATGGACTCAAGAAATGAAGGAGAAGATACAACTCAACTTCAAAGCCAAGTATATTCTCCTCTGTGCTTTACCCAAGGTAGAATATGACAAAATTGTGTCATGTGATACTGCACAAGAGATTTGGGAAAGACTTCATATGCTGCACGAAGGTAATGACGAAGTCAAGGAAACGAAAATCTCAATGCTCGTACACAAATACGAGTCCTTTAGCATGCAACCTGAGGAAACTATTGACAGCATGTCAATAAGATTTCTCCATATCATCAACCAACTGAAAGTCTTGGGAAAGACTTATTCAAACGCTGAGATGGTAAGAAAAATCCTCAGAAGCCTTTCTGCAAAATGGCGTCCTAAGGTCACAGCAATCCAGGAAGCCAAGGATCTAAACCAGCTGGGTCTGGATGTACTATTTGGTTCGCTCAGAACGCATGAGATCGAACTGGAAGGACTGCTTGGAGGACCATCTTCATCCTCAAGACCTCAGAAAGCTCTGGCTCTGAAAAGTCAGATCAAGAAGACTTCAAAAGCCCTAAAGGCTGAAGAAACATCTGAGTCTGAAAACGATCAAGACTCAGATTCCGATGAAGATGATATCTCTCTTCTAGTAAGGAAAATGAAGAAAGCTTGGAGAGAAGACCAAGCAAAGACAAAGAGATCACTCCTAGAAAAGGAAAGTCAAAACCTTCTGATGCCACATGTTTCGGGTGTGGAGAAAAGGGCCACTTCAGAACGGAGTGCCCTCAGAACAAGGGAAAGAAGAAGTTCATTCCCAAGAAGAAGAAGAAGGCAATGGCTGCTACATGGAGTGACTCAGAAGAGGAAGGCTCTGAGTCAGCAAGTGAAGAGGAAGCTAATGTCTGCTTCATGGCTGGTACTGACTATATTCTGGAAACAGAATCTGAGTCAGAAGAGGTACCAAACTCTCCTCTCTCTCATACTCATACAATGAGATCTCAGAACTCTATGAAGAGCTTCTGAGAGACTCAAACGAATTAGCTAACAATTTCAGCAAACTAAAAAGTCTTTCAAACACTTAGAAGCTGAAAATGCTAGACAATTCAAGAAGTAGAGAACCTAAGGCTTGAAAGAGATGACTTTAAAAANAGCTTCATTTGGTCTTACTTTGGACAATGGCTCCATTTTAGTCACTAGGATGTTGTAGATAACCAAAGGATGATGTAATAAGCCTATTTTGGTCCTAATTGAGTGTATGAGCTTCATTGGTCTTACTTTGGTCAATGGCTCCATTTTAGTCACTAGGATGTTGTAGATAACCAAAGGATGATGTAATGAGCCTATTTTTGTCCTAATTGAGTGTATTAAGCTTCATTTGGTCTTACTTTGGTCAATGGCTCCATTTTAGTCACTAGGATGTTGTAGATAACCAAAGGATGATGTCATGAGCCTATTTTGTCCTAAATTGAGTGTATTGAGCTTCATTTGGTCTTACTTTGGTCAATGGCTCCATTTTAGTCACTAGGAAGGTTTAGATACCAAAGGATGATGTAATGAGCCTATTTTGGTCCTAATTTGGTCCTAATTGAGTGTATTGAGCTTCATTTGGTCTTACTTTGGTCAATGGCTCCATTTTAGTCACTAGGATGTTGTAGATAACCAAAGGATGATGTAATGAGCCTATTTTGGTCCTAATTGAGTGTATTGAGCTTCATTTGGTCTTACTTTGGTCAATGGCTCCATTTTAGTCACTAGGAAGGTTTAGATAACCAAAGGATGATGTAATGAGCCTATTTTGGTTGGTCCTAATTGAGTGTATTGAGCTTCATTTGGTCTTACTTTGGACAATGGCTCCATTTTAGTCACTAGGATGTTGTAGATAACCAAAGGATGATGTAATAGCCTATTTTGGTCCTAATTGAGTGTATGAGCTTCATTGGTCTTACTTTGGTCAATGGCTCCATTTTAGTCACTAGGATGTTGTAGATAACCAAAGGATGATGTAATGAGCCTATTTTTGTCCTAATTGAGTGTATTGAGCTTCATTTGGTCTTACTTTGGTCAATGGCTCCATTTTAGTCACTAGGATGTTGTAGATAACCAAAGGATGATGTAATGAGCCTATTTTGTCCTAATGAGTGTATTGAGCTTCATTTGGTCTTACTTTGGTCAATGGCTCCATTTTAGTCACTAGGATGTAGATAACAAAGGATGATGTAATGAGCCTATTTTGGTCCTAATTGAGTGTATTGAGCTTCATTTGGTCTTACTTTGGTCAATGGCTCCATTTTAGTCACTAGGATGTTGTAGATAAAAAGGATGATGTAATGAGCCTATTTTGGTCCTAATTGAGTGTATTGAGCTTCATTTGGTCTTACTTTGGTCAATGGCTCCATTTTAGTCACTAGGAAGGTTTAGATAACCAAAGGATGATGTAATGAGCCTATTTTGGTCCTAATTTGGTCCTAATTGAGTGTATTGAGCTTCATTTGGTCTTACTTTGGACAATGGCTCCATTTTAGTCACTAGGATGTTTTAGATAACCAAAGGATGATGTAATAAGCCTATTTGGTCCTAATTGAGTGTATTGAGCTTCATTGGTCTTACTTTGGTCAATGGCTCCATTTTAGTCACTAGGATGTTGTAGATAACCAAAGGATGATGTAATGAGCCTATTTTTGTCCTAATTGAGTGTATTGAGCTTCATTTGGTCTTACTTTGGTCAATGGCTCCATTTTAGTCACTAGATGTTGTAGATAACCAAAGGATGATGTAATGAGCCTATTTTTGTCCTAATGAGTGTATTGAGCTTCATTTGGTCTTACTTTGGTCAATGGCTCCATTTTAGTCACTAGGAAGGTTTAGATAACAAAGGATGATGTAATGAGCCTATTTTGGTCCTAATTTGGTCCTAATTGAGTGTATTGAGCTTCATTTGGTCTTACTTTGGTCAATGGCTCCATTTTAGTCACTAGGATGTTGTAGATAACCAAAGGATGATGTAATGAGCCTATTTTGGTCCTAATTGAGTGTATTGAGCTTCATTTGGTCTTACTTTGGTCAATGGCTCCATTTTAGTCACTAGGAAGGTTTAGATAACCAAAGGATGATGTAATGAGCCTACCTTTTGGTCCTAATTGAGTGTATTGAGCTTCATTTGGTCTTACTTTGGTCAATGGCTCCATTTTAGTCACTAGGATGTTGTAGATAACCAAAGGATGATGTAATAGCCTATTTTGGTCCTAATTGAGTGTATTGAGCTTCATTTGGTCTTACTTTGGTCAATGGCTCCATTTTAGTCACTAGGATGTTGTAGATAACCAAAGGATGATGTAATGAGCCTATTTTGGTCCTAATTGAGTGTATTGAGCTTCATTTGGTCTTACTTTGGTCAATGGCTCCATTTTAGTCACTAGGATGTTGTAGATAACCAAAGGATGATGTAATGAGCCTATTTTTGTCCTAATTGAGTGTATTGAGCTTTATTTGGTCTTACTTTGGTCAATGGCTCCATTTTAGTCACTAGGATGTTGTAGATAACCAAAGGATGATGTCATGAGCCTATTTTTGTCCTAATGAGTGTATTGAGCTTCATTTGGTCTTACTTTGGTCAATGGCTCCATTTTAGTCACTAGGATGTTGTAGATAACCAAAGGATGATGTAATGAGCCTATTTTGGTCCTAATTGAGTGTATTGAGCTTCATTTGGTCTTACTTTGGTCAATGGCTCCATTTTAGTCACTAGGATGTTGTAGATAACCAAAGGATGATGTAATGAGCCTTTTGGTCCTAATTGAGTGTATTGAGCTTCATTTGGTTTTACTTTGGTCAATGGCTCCATTTTAGTCACTAGGATGTTGTAGATAACCAAAGGATGATGTAATGAGCCTATTTTGTCCTAATTGAGTGTATTGAGCTTCATTTGGTCTTACTTTGGTCAATGGCTCCATTTTAGTCACTAGGATTAGATAAAAAGGATGATGTAATGAGCCTTTGGTTGGTCCTAATTGAGTGTATTGAGCTTCATTTGGTCTTACTTTGGTCAATGGCTCCATTTTAGTCACTAGGATGTTGTAGATAACAAAGGATGATGTAATAGCCTATTTTGGTCCTAATTGAGTGTATTGAGCTTCATTTGGTCTTACTTTGGTCAATGGCTCCATTTTAGTCACTAGGATGTGTAGATAACCAAAGGATGATGTAATGAGCCTATTTTGTCCTAATTGAGTGTATTGAGCTTCATTTGGTCTTACTTTGGTCAATGGCTCCATTTTAGTCACTAGGATGTTGTAGATAGGATGATGTCATGAGCCTTTTTGTCCTAAATGAGTGTATTGAGCTTCATTTGGTCTTACTTTGGTCAATGGCTCCGTTTTAGTCACTAGATAACCAAAGGATGATGTAATGAGCCTATTTGTCCTAATTTGGTCCTAATTGAGTGTATTGAGCTTCATTTGGTCTTACTTTGGTCAATGGCTCCATTTTAGTCACTAGGATGTTGTAGATAACCAAAGGATGATGTAATGAGCCTATTTTGTCCTAATTGAGTGTATTGAGCTTCATTTGGTCTTACTTTGGTCAATGGCTCCATTTTAGTCACTAGGAAGGTTTAGATAACCAAAGGATGATGTAATGAGCCTATTTTGGTCCTAAATTGAGTGTATTGAGCTTCATTGGTCTTACTTTCAATGGCTCCATTTTAGTCACTAGGATGTTGTAGATAACCAAAGGATGATGTAATAAGCCTATTTTGGTCCTAATTGAGTGTATTGAGCTTCATTGGTCTTACTTTGGTCAATGGCTCCATTTTAGTCACTAGGATGTTGTAGATAACCAAAGGAT
>RYYW01000344.1:0-24085 GCA_013621005.1 Aeschynomene evenia | reverse complement strand
AGTCCTCAACCTTTAGTTGAGAGTTCTTAGATATTCTTTCTTAATGTGCCTTCCCAGACAACACTGCCTTTATCACGTAAAGGACTTTCACCACTTCACAACCCGAAGTGGATTTCCTTGCCTCACACTAGAGGACTTCCTTGCCTTAAAACAATTAAGGACTTCCTTGCCTCACAACAGAGGACTTCCTTGCCTCACAACAGAGGACTTCCTTGCCTCACAACAGAGGACTTCCTTGCCTCACAACAGAGGACTTCCTTGCCTCAAACACTAGAGGACTTAAAACTGCCTTTAAACAACAAAGGACTTAGCGTTTTCAGAATTTTGTTTTGATCGAAAACAACTACCAAGACTAAGTTACAAACCTAGTTTTACACTTAGTAGACTTCTAGGATTAACTTACAAATGTAAGAATTTACACCAATTCAGAACTAGAAGATTTTGCAAAGTTAGAAAAACAATTTCGTAAAAGTTGTCTTTCTGAGAAAGTTCTAAGTTTTCGCAAAATGATTTTCAATTCAACAGAGTTTTGGCACGTTTAATCAAGAGTTTTAGTGCAAGAGTTTTTTCACATTGCTCTGGAATTGAACTCATTTATATAGGCATCAAAAGAGCCGCGAAATTAGAGGCTTTCACTTTGCTTATGTGGCTGTGTCCTTTTCAGAACGGCTCCCTGCTACAGTCAGCGCAAAATGAGGAACTTTTCAACTGCACAGTGCGCGGTTCCCACTTCCTTGGCTAGTTGTAGCGAGCTTTCTGAGTCTGTTTGCACTTCCTTGAGTCCAGACATTGGTTGCTTCTGAGTCCAACCTTCAAGAGTTGTACGGACTTCTGAGGCTAACCTTCTGAGGGAAGACCCTTCTGAGATCCTAGTCGCGAGGTCTCTGGACCCTTCTGAGGCGACAGTGTTCTTTCCTCAGAACATGTTTTTCACCTTCTGCGTTCTGAGATATCCTTTCTGATATCTTGGCGCTATGCTTTATCAATTCATCTCGAGGTTACTTGATGTTTTGTCTTGGTCTTTGCTCATGGCATTGCAATAATTATAGCTTTCTGAGACACTTAGCGCACAATTAGCAAAACCTTAAGTAAATTTATACTTATGGCTTATCTTGTTATCATTAAAACTTTCATGACTCTAAGAGAATTTATGCTTATTCTCTCAGAAGGGTTCTGGAGCTTACAGTAATGAGCCTATTTTGGTCTAATTGAGTTATTGAGCTTCATTTGGTCTTACTTTGGTCAATGGCTCCATTTTAGTCACTAGGAAGGTTTAGATAACAAAGGATGATGTAATGAGCTATTTTGGTCCTAATTGAGTGTATTGAGCTTCATTTTTCATACTTTGGTCAATGGCTCCATTTTAGTCTCTAGGAAGGTTTAGATAAATAAAGGATGATGTAATGAGCCTATTTTGGTCCTAATTGAGTTTATATTTGGTCTTACTTTGGTCAATGGCTCCATTTTAGTCACTAGGAAGGTTTAGATAAAGAAAGGATGATGTAATGAGCCTATTGTGGTCCTAATAGAGTGTATTGAGCTTCATTTGGTCTTACTTTGGTCAATGGCTCCATTTTAGTCACTAGGAAGGTTTAGATAAAGAAAGGATGATGTAATGAGCCTATTTGGTCCTAATTGAGTTTATTGAGCTTCATTTGGTCTTACTTTGGTCAATGGCTCCATTTTAGTCACTAGGAAGGTTTAGATAAACAAAGGATGATGTAATGAGCCTATTTTGGTCCTAATTGAGTGTATTGAGCTTCATTTGTCATACTTTGGTCAATGGCTCCATTTTAGTCCTAGGAAGGTTTAGATAAACAAAGGATGATGTAATGAGCCTATTTTGGTCCTAATTGAGTTTATTGAGCTTCATTTGGTCTTACTTTGGTCAATGGCTCCATTTTAGTCACTAGGAAGGTTTAGATAAAGAAGGATGATGTAATGAGCCTATGTGGTCCTAATAGAGTGTATTGAGCTTCATTTGGTCTTACTTTGGTCAATGGCTCCATTTTAGTCACTAGGAGGTTTAGATAAGAAAGGATGATGTAATGAGCCTATTTTGGTCCTAATTGAGTGTATTGAGCTTCATTTTGTCATACTTTGGTCAATGGCTCCATTTTAGTCTCTAGGAAGGTTTAGATAAATAAAGGATGATGTAATGAGCCTATTTTGGTCCTAATTGAGTTTATATTTGGTCTTACTTTGGTCAATGGCTCCATTTTAGTCACTAGGAAGGTTTAGATAAAGAAAGGATGATGTAATGAGCCTATTGTGGTCCTAATAGAGTGTATTGAGCTTCATTTGGTCTTACTTTGGTCAATGGCTCCATTTTAGTCACTAGGAAGGTTTAGATAAAGAAAGGATGATGTAATGAGCCTATTTTGGTCCTAATTGAGTTTATTGAGCTTCATTTGGTCTTACTTTGGTCAATGGCTCCATTTTAGTCACTAGGAAGGTTTAGATAAACAAAGGATGATGTAATGAGCCTATTTTGGTCCTAATTGAGTGTATTGAGCTTCATTTTGTCATACTTTGGTCAATGGCTCCATTTTAGTCTCTAGGAAGGTTTAGATAAACAAAGGATGATGTAATGAGCCTATTTTGGTCCTAATTGAGTTTATTGAGCTTCATTTGGTCTTACTTTGGTCAATGGCTCCATTTTAGTCACTAGGATGTTGTAGATAACCAAAGGATGATGTAATGAGCCTATTTTGATCCTAATTGAGTTTGTTGAGCTTCATTTGGTCTTACTTTGGTCAATGGCTCCATTTTAGTCTATAGGAAGGTTTAGATAAATAAAGGATGATGTAATGAGCCTATTTTGGTCCTAATTGAGTTTATATTTGGTCTTACTTTGGTCAATGGCTCCATTTTAGTCACTAGGAAGGTTTAGATAAAGAAAGGATGATGTAATGAGCCTATTGTGGTCCTAATAGAGTGTATTGAGCTTCATTTGGTCTTACTTTGGTCAATGGCTCCATTTTAGTCACTAGGAAGGTTTAGATAAAGAAAGGATGATGTAATGAGCCTATTTTGGTCCTAATTGAGTTTATTGAGCTTCATTTGGTCTTACTTTGGTCAATGGCTCCATTTTAGTCACTAGGAAGGTTTAGATAAACAAAGGATGATGTAATGAGCCTATTTTGGTCCTAATTGAGTTATTAGTATTTGGTCTTAATTTGGTCAATGGCTCCATTTTAGTCACTAGGAAGGTTTAGATAAAGAAAGGATGATGTAATGAGCCTATTGTGGTCCTAATAGAGTGTATTGAGCTTCATTTGGTCTTACTTTGGTCAATGGCTCCATTTTAGTCACTAGGAAGGTTTAGATAAAGAAAGGATGATGTAATGAGCCTATTTTGGTCCTAATTGAGTTTATTGAGCTTCATTTGGTCTTACTTTGGTCAATGGCTCCATTTTAGTCACTAGGAAGGTTTAGATAAACAAAGGATGATGTAATGAGCCTATTTTGGTCCTAATTGAGTTTATTGAGCTTCATTTGGTCTTACTTTGGTAAAGGCTCCATTTTAGTCACTAGGAAGGTTTAGATAACAAAGGATGATGTAATGTGCCTATTTTGGTCCTAATTGAGTGTATTGAGCTTCTTTGGTCTTACTTTGGTCAATGGGTCCATTTTAGTCACTAGGATGTTGTAGATAACCAAAGGATGATGTAATGAGCCTATTTTGGTCCTAATTGAGTGTATTGAGCTTCATTTGGTCATACTTTGGTCAATGGCTCCATTTTAGTCACTAGGAAGGTTTAGATAAATAAAGGATGATGTAATGAGCCTATTTTGGTCCTAATTGAGTTTATATTTGGTCTTACTTTGGTCAATGGCTCCATTTTAGTCACTAGGAAGGTTTAGATAAAGAAAGGATGATGTAATGAGCCTACTGTGGTCCTAATAGAGTGTATTGAGCTTCATTTGGTCTTACTTTGGTCAATGGCTCCATTTTAGTCACTAGGAAGGTTTAGATAAAGAAAGGATGATGTAATGAGCCTATTTTGGTCCTAATTGAGTGTATTGAGCTTCATTTTGTCTTACTTTGGTCAATGGCTCCATTTTAGTCACTAGGAAGGTTTAGATAAACAAAGGATGATGTAATGAGCCTATTTTGGTCCTAATTGAGTTTATATTTGGTCTTAATTTGGTCAATGGCTCCATTTTAGTCACTAGGAAGGTTTAGATAAAGAAAGGATGATGTAATGAGCCTATTGTGGTCCTAATAGAGTGTATTGAGCTTCATTTGGTCTTACTTTGGTCAATGGCTCCATTTTAGTCACTAGGAAGGTTTAGATAAAGAAAGGATGATGTAATGAGCCTATTTTGGTCCTAATTGAGTTTATTGAGCTTCATTTGGTCTTACTTTGGTCAATGGCTCCATTTTAGTCACTAGGAAGGTTTAGATAAACAAAGGATGATGTAATGAGCCTATTTTGGTCCTAATTGAGTGTATTGAGCTTCATTTGGTCTTACTTTGGTCAATGGCTCCATTTTAGTCACTAGGATGTTGTAGATAACCAAAGGATGATGTAATGAGCCTATTTTGGTCCTAATTGAGTGTATTGAGCTTCATTTGTCTTACTTTGGTCAATGGCTCCATTTTAGTCACTAGGATGTTGTAGATAACCAAAGGATGATGTAATGAGCCTATTTTGGTCCTAATTGAGTGTATTGAGCTTCATTTGGTCTTACTTGGCAATGGCTCCATTTAGTCACTAGGAAGGTTTAGATAAACAAAGGATGATGTAATGAGCCTATTGTGGTCCTAATTGAGTGTATTGAGCTTCATTTGGTCTTACTTTGGTCAATGGCTCCATTTTAGTCACTAGGATGTTGTAGATAACCAAAGGATGATGTAATGAGCCTATTTTGGTCCTAATTGAGTGTATTGAGCTTCATTTGGTCTTACTTTGGTCAATGGCTCCATTTTAGTCACTAGGAAGGTTTAGATAAACAAAGGATGATGTAATGAGCCTATTTTGGTCCTAATTGAGTTTATTGAGCTTCATTTGGTCTTACTTTGGTCAATGGCTCCATTTTAGTCACTAGGATGTTGTAGATAACCAAAGGATGATGTAATGAGCCTATTTTGGTCCTAATTGAGTGTATTGAGCTTCATTTGTCTTACTTTGGTCAATGGCTCCATTTTAGTCACTAGGATGTTGTAGATAACCAAAGGATGATGTAATGAGCCTATTTTGGTCCTAATTGAGTGTATTGAGCTTCATTTGGTCTTACTTTGGTCAATGGCTCCATTTTAGTCACTAGGAAGGTTTAGATAAACAAGGATGATGTAATGAGCCTATTTTGGTCCTAATTGAGTGTATTGAGCTTCATTTGTCATACTTTGGTCAATGGCTCCATTTTAGTCTCTAGGAAGGTTTAGATAAATAAAGGATGATGTAATGAGCCTATTTTGGTCCTAATTGAGTTTATATTTGGTCTTAATTTGGTCAATGGCTCCATTTTAGTCACTAGGAAGGTTTAGATAAAGAAAGGATGATGTAATGAGCCTATTGTGGTCCTAATAGAGTGTATTGAGCTTCATTTGGTCTTACTTTGGTCAATGGCTCCATTTTAGTCACTAGGAAGGTTTAGATAAAGAAAGGATGATGTAATGAGCCTATTTTGGTCCTAATTGAGTTTATTGAGCTTCATTTGGTCTTACTTTGGTCAATGGCTCCATTTTAGTCACTAGGAAGGTTTAGATAAACAAAGGATGATGTAATGAGCCTATTTTGGTCCTAATTGAGTGTATTGAGCTTCATTTGTCATACTTTGGTCAATGGCTCCATTTTAGTCTCTAGGAAGGTTTAGATAAACAAAGGATGATGTAATGAGCCTATTTTGGTCCTAATTGAGTGTATTGAGCTTCATTTGGTCTTACTTTGGTCAATGGCTCCATTTTAGTCACTAGGAAGGTTTAGATAAACAAAGGATGATGTAATGAGCCTATTTTGGTCCTAATTGAGTGTATTGAGCTTCATTTGGTCTTACTTTGGTCAATGGCTCCATTTTAGTCACTAGGATGTTGTAGATAACCAAAGGATGATGTAATGAGCCTATTTTGGTCCTAATTGAGTGTATTGAGCTTCATTTGGTCTTACTTGGTCAATGGCTCCATTTTAGTCACTAGGAAGGTTTAGATAAACAAAGGATGATGTAATGAGCCTATTGTGGTCCTAATTGAGTGTATTGAGCTTCATTTGGTCTTACTTTGGTCAATGGCTCCATTTTAGTCACTAGGATGTTGTAGATAACCAAAGGATGATGTAATGAGCCTATTTTGGTCCTAATTGAGTGTATTGAGCTTCATTTGGTCTTACTTTGGTCAATGGCTCCATTTTAGTCACTAGGAAGGTTTAGATAAACAAAGGATGATGTAATGAGCCTATTTGGTCCTAATTGAGTGTATTGAGCTTCATTTGGTCTTACTTTGGTCAATGGCTCCATTTTAGTCACTAGGATGTTGTAGATAACCAAAGGATGATGTAATGAGCCTATTTTGGTGCTAATTGAGTTTATTGAGCTTCATTTGGTCTTACTTTGGTCAATGGCTCCATTTAGTCACTAGGATGTTGTAGATAACCAAAGGATGATGTAATGAGCCTATTTTGATCCTAATTGAGTGTATTGAGCTTCATTTCGTCTTACTTTGGTCAATGGCTCCATTTTAGTCACTAGGATGTTGTAGATAACCAAAGGATGATGTACTGAGCCTATTTTGGTGCTAATTGAGTGTATTGAGCTTCATTTGGTCATACTTTGGTCAATGGCTCCATTTTAGTCACTAGGAAGGTTTAGATAAACCAAGGATGATGTAATGAGCCTATTTTGGTCCTAATTGAGTTTATTGAGCTTCATTTGGTCTTACTTTGGTCAATGGCTCCATTTTAGTCACTAGGAAGGTTTAGATAAACAAAGGATGATGTAATGAGCCTATTTTGGTCCTAATTGAGTGTATTGAGCTTCATTTTGTCATACTTTGGTCAATGGCTCCATTTTAGTCTCTAGGAAGGTTTAGATAAATAAAGGATGATGTAATGAGCCTATTTTGGTCCTAATTGAGTTTATATTTGGTCTTACTTTGGTCAATGGCTCCATTTTAGTCACTAGGAAGGTTTAGATAAAGAAAGGATGATGTAATGAGCCTATTGTGGTCCTAATAGAGTGTATTGAGCTTCATTTGGTCTTACTTTGGTCAATGGCTCCATTTTAGTCACTAGGAAGGTTTAGATAAAGAAAGGATGATGTAATGAGCCTACTTTGGTCCTAATTGAGTTTATTGAGCTTCATTTGGTTTTACTTTGGTCAATGGCTCCATTTTAGTCACTAGGAAGGTTTAGATAAACAAAGGATGATGTAATGAGCCTATTTTGGTCCTAATTGAGTGTATTGAGCTTCATTTTGTCATACTTTGGTCAATGGCTCCATTTTAGTCTCTAGGAAGGTTTAGATAAACAAAGGATGATGTAATGAGCCTATTTTGGTCCTAATTGAGTTTATTGAGCTTCATTTGGTCTTACTTTGGTCAATGGCTCCATTTTAGTCACTAGGATGTTGTAGATAACCAAAGGATGATGTAATGAGCCTATTTTGATCCTAATTGAGTGTATTGAGCTTCATTTCGTCTTACTTTGGTCAATGGCTCCATTTTAGTCTTTAGGATGTTGTAGATAACCAAAGGATGATGTAATGAGCCTATTTTGGTCCTAATTGAGTGTATTGAGCTTCATTTGGTCTTACTCTGGCAATGGCTCCATTTCAGTCACTAGGAAGGTTTAGATAAACAAAGGATGATGTAATGAGCCTATTGTGGTCCTAATTGAGTGTATTGAGCTTCATTTGGTCTTACTTTGGTCAATGGCCCCATTTTAGTCACTAGGATGTTGTAGATAACCAAAGGATGATGTAATGAGCCTATTTTGGTCCTAATTGAGTGTATTGAGCTTCATTTGGTCTTACTCTGGCAATGGCTCCATTTCAGTCACTAGGAAGGTTTAGATAAACAAAGGATGATGTAATGAGCCTATTGTGGTCCTAATTGAGTGTATTGAGCTTCATTTGGTCTTACTTTGGTCAATGGCTCTATTTTAGTCACTAGGATGTTGTAGATAACCAAAGGATGATGTAATGAGCCTATTTTGGTGCTAATTGAGTTTATTGAGCTTCATTTGGTCTTACTTTGGTCAATGGCTCCATTTAGGCACTAGGATGTTGTAGATAACCAAAGGATGATGTAATGAGCCTATTTTGATCCTAATTGAGTGTATTGAGCTTCATTTCGTCTTACTTTGGTCAATGGCTCCATTTTAGTCACTAGGATGTTGTAGATAACCAAAGGATGATGTACTGAGCCTATTCTGGTGCTAATTGAGTGTATTGAGCTTCATTTGGTCATACTTTGGTCAATGGCTCCATTTTAGTCACTAGGAAGGTTTAGATAAACCAAGGATGATGTAATGAGCCTATTTTGGTCCTAATTGAGTTTATTGAGCTTCATTTGGTCTTACTTTGGTCAATGGCTCCATTTTAGTCACTAGGAAGGTTTAGATAAACAAAGGATGATGTAATGAGCCTATTTTGGTCCTAATTGAGTGTATTGAGCTTCATTTTGTCATACTTTGGTCAATGGCTCCATTTTAGTCTCTAGGAAGGTTTAGATAAATAAAGGATGATGTAATGAGCCTATTTTGGTCCTAATTGAGTTTATATTTGGTCTTACTTTGGTCAATGGCTCCATTTTAGTCACTAGGAAGGTTTAGATAAAGAAAGGATGATGTAATGAGCCTATTGTGGTCCTAATAGAGTGTATTGAGCTTCATTTGGTCTTACTTTGGTCAATGGCTCCATTTTAGTCACTAGGAAGGTTTAGATAAAGAAAGGATGATGTAATGAGCCTACTTTGGTCCTAATTGAGTTTATTGAGCTTCATTTGGTCTTACTTTGGTCAATGGCTCCATTTTAGTCACTAGGAAGGTTTAGATAAACAAAGGATGATGTAATGAGCCTATTTTGGTCCTAATTGAGTGTATTGAGCTTCATTTTGTCATACTTTGGTCAATGGCTCCATTTTAGTCTCTAGGAAGGTTTAGATAAACAAAGGATGATGTAATGAGCCTATTTTGGTCCTAATTGAGTTTATTGAGCTTCATTTGGTCTTACTTTGGTCAATGGCTCCATTTTAGTCACTAGGATGTTGTAGATAACCAAAGGATGATGTAATGAGCCTATTTTGATCCTAATTGAGTGTATTGAGCTTCATTTCGTCTTACTTTGGTCAATGGCTCCATTTTAGTCACTAGGATGTTGTAGATAACCAAAGGATGATGTAATGAGCCTATTTTGGTCCTAATTGAGTGTATTGAGCTTCATTTGGTCTTACTCTGGCAATGGCTCCATTTCAGTCACTAGGAAGGTTTAGATAAACAAAGGATGATGTAATGAGCCTATTTTGGTCCTAATTGAGTGTATTGAGCTTCATTTGGTCTTACTTTGGTCAATGGCCCCATTTTAGTCACTAGGATGTTGTAGATAACCAAAGGATGATGTAATGAGCCTATTTTGGTCCTAATTGAGTGTATTGAGCTTCATTTGGTCTTACTCTGGCAATGGCTCCATTTCAGTCACTAGGAAGGTTTAGATAAACAAAGGATGATGTAATGAGCCTATTTTGATCCTAATTGAGTGTATTGAGCTTCATTTCGTCTTACTTTGGTCAATGGCTCCATTTTAGTCACTAGGATGTTGTAGATAACCAAAGGATGATGTAATGAGCCTATTTTGGTCTAATTGAGTGTATTGAGCTTCATTTGGTCTTACTTTGGTCAATGGCTCCATTTTAGTCACTAGGAAGGTTTAGATAACCAAAGGATGATGTAATGAGCCTATTTTGGTCCTAATTGAGTTTATTGAGCTTCATTTGGTCTTACTTTGGTCAATGGCTCCATTTTAGTCACTAGGATGTTTAGATAACCAAAGGATGATGTAATGAGCCTATTTTGGTCCTAATTGAGTGTATTGAGCTTCATTTGTCTTACTTTGGTCAATGGCTCCATTTTAGTCACTAGGAGGTTTAGATAACAAAGGATGATGTAATGAGCCTATTTTGGTCCTAATTGAGTGTATTGAGCTTCATTTGGTCTTACTTTGGTCAATGGCTCCATTTTAGTCACTAGGAAGGTTTAGATAAAAAAGGATGATGTAATGAGCCTATTTTGGTCCTAATTGAGTTATTGAGCTTCATTTGGTCTTACTTTGGTCAATGGCTCCATTTTAGTCACTAGGAAGGTTTAGATAAACAAAGGATGATGTAATGAGCCTATTTTGGTCCTAATTGAGTGTATTGAGCTTCATTTGGTCTTACTTTGGTCAATGGCTCCATTTTAGTCACTAGGAAGGTTTAGATAAAAAAGGATGATGTAATGAGCCTATTTTGGTCCTAATTGAGTGTATTGAGCTTCATTTGGTCTTACTTTGGTCAATGGCTCCATTTTAGTCACTAGGAAGGTTTAGATAAACAAAGGATGATGTAATGAGCCTATTTTGGTCCTAATTGAGTTTATTGAGCTTCATTTGGTCTTACTTTGGTCAATGGCTCCATTTTAGTCACTAGGAAGGTTTAGATAACCAAAGGATGATGTAATGAGCCTATTTTGGTCCTAATTGAGTGTATTGAGCTTCATTTGTCTTACTTTGGTCAATGGCTCCATTTTAGTCACTAGGATGGTTGTAGATAACCAAAGGATGATGTAATGAGCCTATTTTGGTCCTAATTGAGTGTATTGAGCTTCATTTGGTCTTACTTTGGTCAATGGCTCCATTTTAGTCACTAGGATGTTGTAGATAACCAAAGGATGATGTAATGAGCCTATTTTGGTCCTAATTGAGTGTATTGAGCTTCATTTGGTCTTACTTTGGTCAATGGCTCCATTTTAGTCACTAGGATGTTGTAGATAACCAAAGGATGATGTAATGAGCCTATTTTGGTCCTAATTGAGTGTATTGAGCTTCATTTGGTCTTACTTGGTCAATGGCTCCATTTTAGTCACTAGGAAGGTTTAGATAAACAAAGGATGATGTAATGAGCCTATTTTGGTCCTAATTGAGTGTATTGAGCTTCATTTGGTCTTACTTTGGTCAATGGCTCCATTTTAGTCACTAGGATGTTGTAGATAACCAAAGGATGATGTAATGAGCCTATTTTGGTCCTAATTGAGTGTATTGAGCTTCATTTGTCTACTTTGGTCAATGGCTCCATTTTAGTCACTAGGAAGGTTTAGATAAACAAAGGATGATGTAATGAGCCTATTTTGGTCCTAATTGAGTGTATTGAGCTTCATTTGGTCTTACTTTGGTCAATGGCTCCATTTTAGTCACTAGGATGTTGTAGATAACCAAAGGATGATGTAATGAGCCTATTTTGGTCCTAATTGAGTGTATTGAGCTTCATTTGTCTTACTTTGGTCAATGGCTCCATTTTAGTCACTAGGAAGGTTTAGATAAACAAAGGATGATGTAATGAGCCTATTTTGGTCCTAATTGAGTGTATTGAGCTTCATTTGGTCTTACTTTGGTCAATGGCTCCATTTTAGTCACTAGGATGGTTGTAGATAACCAAAGGATGATGTAATGAGCCTATTTTGGTCCTAATTGAGTGTATTGAGCTTCATTTGGTTCTTACTTTGGTCAATGGCTTCCATTTTTAGTCAGCTAGGAAGGTTTAGATAAACAAAGGATGATGTAATGAGCCTATTTTGGTCCTAATTGAGTGTATTGAGCTTCATTTGGTCTTACTTTGGTCAATGGCTCCATTTTAGTCACTAGGAAGTTTAGATAAACCAAAGGATGATGTAATGAGCCTATTTTGGTCCTAATTGAGTGTATTGAGCTTCATTTGGTCTTACTTTGGTCAATGGCTCCATTTTAGTCACTAGGAAGGTTTAGATAAACAAAGGATGATGTAATGAGCCTATTTTTGGTCCTAATTGAGTGTATTGAGCTTCATTTGGTCTTACTTTGGTCAATGGCTCCATTTTAGTCACTAGGATGTTGTAGATAACCAAAGGATGATGTAATGAGCCTATTTTGGTCCTAATTGAGTGTATTGAGCTTCATTTGGTCTTACTTTGGTCAATGGCTCCATTTTAGTCACTAGGAAGGTTTAGATAAACAAAGGATGATGTAATGAGCCTATTTTGGTCCTAATTGAGTGTATTGAGCTTCATTTGGTCTTACTTTGGTCAATGGCTCCATTTTAGTCACTAGGAAGGTTTAGATAAACAAAGGATGATGTAATGAGCCTATTTTGGTCCTAATTGAGTGTATTGAGCTTCATTTGGTCTTACTTTGGTCAATGGCTCCATTTTAGTCACTAGGATGTTGTAGATAAACAAAGGATGATGTAATGAGCCTATTTTGGTCCTAATTGAGTGTATTGAGCTTCATTTGGTCTTACTTTGGTCAATGGCTCCATTTTAGTCACTAGGATGTTGTAGATAACCAAAGGATGATGTAATGAGCCTATTTTGGTCCTAATTGAGTGTATTGAGCTTCATTTGTCTTACTCTGGTCAATGGCTCCATTTTAGTCACTAGGAAGGTTTAGATAAACAAAGGATGATGTAATGAGCCTATTTTGGTCCTAATTGAGTGTATTGAGCTTCATTTGGTCTTACTTTGGTCAATGGCTCCATTTTAGTCACTAGGATGTTGTAGATAACCAAAGGATGATGTAATGAGCCTATTTTGGTCCTAATTGAGTGTATTGAGCTTCATTTGGTCTTACTTTGGTCAATGGCTCCATTTTAGTCACTAGGAAGGTTTAGATAACCAAAGGATGATGTAATGAGCCTATTTTGGTCCTAATTGAGTGTATTGAGCTTCATTTGGTCTTACTTTGGTCAATGGCTCCATTTTAGTCACTAGGAGGTTTAGATAAACAAGGATGATGTAATGAGCCTATTTTGGTCCTAATTGAGTGTATTGAGCTTCATTTGGTCTTACTTTGGTCAATGGCTCCATTTTAGTCACTAGGAGTTGTAGATAAACAAAGGATGATGTAATGAGCCTATTTTGGTCCTAATTGAGTGTATTGAGCTTCATTTGGTCTTACTTTGGTCAATGGCTCCATTTTAGTCACTAGGATGTTGTAGATAACCAAAGGATGATGTAATGAGCCTATTTTGGTCCTAATTGAGTGTATTGAGCTTCATTTGGTCTTACTTTGGTCAATGGCTCCATTTTAGTCACTAGGAAGGTTTAGATAAACAAAGGATGATGTAATGAGCCTATTTTGGTCCTAATTGAGTGTATTGAGCTTCATTTGGTCTTACTTTGGTCAATGGCTCCATTTTAGTCACTAGGATGTTGTAGATAACAAAGGATGATGTAATGAGCCTATTTTGGTCCTAATTGAGTGTATTGAGCTTCATTTTGTCTTACTTTGGTCAATGGCTCCATTTTAGTCACTAGGAAGGTTTAGATAAACAAAGGATGATGTAATGAGCCTATTTTGGTCCTAATTGAGTGTATTGAGCTTCATTTGGTCTTACTTTGGTCAATGGCTCCATTTTAGTCACTAGGATGTTTAGATAAACAAAGGATGATGTAATGAGCCTATTTTGGTCCTAATTGAGTGTATTGAGCTTCATTTGGTCTTACTTTGGTCAATGGCTCCATTTTAGTCACTAGGAAGGTTTAGATAACAAAGGATGATGTAATGAGCCTATTTTGGTCCTAATTGAGTGTATTGAGCTTCATTTGGTCTTACTTTGGTCAATGGCTCCATTTTAGTCACTAGGATGGTTGTAGATAACCAAAGGATGATGTAATGAGCCTATTTTGGTCCTAATTGAGTGTATTGAGCTTCATTTTGTCTTACTTTGGTCAATGGCTCCATTTTAGTCACTAGGAAGGTTTAGATAAACAAAGGATGATGTAATGAGCCTATTTTGGTCCTAATTGAGTGTATTGAGCTTCATTTGGTCTTACTTTGGTCAATGGCTCCATTTTAGTCACTAGGATGTTGTAGATAACCAAAGGATGATGTAATGAGCCTATTTTGTCCTAATTGAGTGTATTGAGCTTCATTTGTCTTACTTTGGTCAATGGCTCCATTTTAGTCACTAGGATGTTGTAGATAACCAAAGGATGATGTAATGAGCCTATTTTGGTCCTAATTGAGTGTATTGAGCTTCATTTGGTCTTACTCTGGTCAATGGCTCCATTTAGTCAGTAGGAAGGTTTAGATAAACAAAGGATGATGTAATGAGCCTATTTTGGTCCTAATTGAGTGTATTGAGCTTCATTTGGTCTTACTTTGGTCAATGGCTCCATTTTAGTCACTAGGATGTTGTAGATAACCAAAGGATGATGTAATGAGCCTATTTTGGTCCTAATTGAGTGTATTGAGCTTCATTTGGTCTTACTTTGGTCAATGGCTCCATTTTAGTCACTAGGAAGGTTTAGATAAACAAAGGATGATGTAATGAGCCTATTTTGGTCCTAATTTAGTGTATTGAGCTTTATTTGGTCTTAATTTGGTCAATGGCTCCATTTTAGTCACTAGGATGTTGTAGATAACCAAAGGATGATGTAATGAGCCTATTTTGGTCCTAATTGAGTGTATTGAGCTTCATTTGGTCTTACTTTGGTCAATGGCTCCATTTTAGTCACTAGGAAGGTTTAGATAAACAAAGGATGATGTAATGTGCCTATTTTGGTCCTAATTGAGTGTATTGAGCTTCATTTGGTCTTACTTTGGTCAATGGCTCCATTTTAGTCACTAGGATGTTGTAGATAACCAAAGGATGATGTAATGAGCCTATTTTGGTGCTAATTGAGTGTATTGAGCTTCATTTTGTCTTACTCTGGTCAATGGCTCCATTTTAGTCAGTAGGAAGGTTTAGATAAACAAAGGATGATGTAATGAGCCTATTTTGGTCCTAATTGAGTGTATTGAGCTTCATTTGGTCTTACTTTGGTCAATGGCTCCATTTTAGTCACTAGGATGTTGTAGATAACCAAAGGATGATGTAATGAGCCTATTTTGGTCCTAATTGAGTGTATTGAGCTTCATTTTGTCTTACTCTGGTCAATGGCTCCATTTTAGTCATAGGAAGGTTTAGATAAACAAAGGATGATGTAATGAGCCTATTTTGGTCCTAATTGAGTGTATTGAGCTTCATTTGGTCTTACTTTGGTCAATGGCTCCATTTTAGTCACTAGGATGTTGTAGATAACCAAAGGATGATGTAATGAGCCTATTTGGTCCTAATTGAGTTTATTGAGCTTTATTTGGTCTTACTTTGGTCAATGGCTCCATTTTAGTCACTAGGATGTTGTAGATAACCAAAGGATGATGTAATGAGCCTATTTTGGTCCTAATTAGTGTATTGAGCTTCATTTGGTCTTACTTTGGTCAATGGCTCCATTTAGTCACTAGGAAGGTTTAGATAAACAAAGGATGATGTAATGTGCCTATTTTGGTCCTAATTGAGTGTATTGAGCTTCATTTGGTCTTACTTTGGTCAATGGCTCCATTTTAGTCACTAGGATGTTGTAGATAACCAAAGGATGATGTAATGAGCCTATTTTGGTCCTAATTGAGTGTATTGAGCTTCATTTTGTCTTACTCTGGTCAATGGCTCCATTTTAGTCAGTAGGAAGGTTTAGATAAACAAAGGATGATGTAATGAGCCTATTTTGGTCCTAATTGAGTGTATTGAGCTTCATTTGGTCTTACTTTGGTCAATGGCTCCATTTTAGTCACTAGGATGTTGTAGATAACCAAAGGATGATGTAATGAGCCTATTTTGGTCCTAATTGAGTGTATTGAGCTTCATTTGTCTTACTTTGGTCAATGGCTCCATTTTAGTCACTAGGAGGTTTAGATAACAAAGGATGATGTAATGAGCCTATTTTGGTCCTAATTGAGTTTATTGAGCTTCATTTGGTCTTACTTTGGTCAATGGCTCCATTTTAGTCAGTAGGAAGGTTTAGATAAACAAAGGATGATGTAATGAGCCTATTTTGGTCCTAATTGACTGTATTGAGCTTCATTTGGTCTTACTTTGGTCAATGGCTCCATTTTAGTCACTGGATGTTGTGAGATAAACAAAGGATGATGTAATGAGCCTATTTTGGTCCTAATTGAGTGTATTGAGCTTCATTTGGTCTTACTTTGGTCAATGGCTCCATTTTAGTCACTAGGATGTGTAGATAACCAAAGGATGATGTAATGAGCCTATTTTGGTCCTAATTGAGTGTATTGAGCTTCATTTGGTCTTACTTTGGTCAATGGCTCCATTTTAGTCACTAGGAAGGTTTAGATAAACCAAAGGATGATGTAATGAGCCTATTTTGGTCCTAATTGAGTGTATTGAGCTTCATTTGGTCTTACTTTGGTCAATGGGTCCATTTTAGTCACTAGGAAGGTTGTAGATAAACAAAGGATGATGTAATGAGCCTATTTTGGGCTAATTGAGTGTATTGAGCGTTCATTTTGTCTTACTTTGATCAATGGCTCCATTTTAGTCACTAGGAGGTTGTAGATAACCAAAGGATGATGTAATGAGCCTATTTTGGGTCTAATTGAGTGTATTGAGCTTCATTTGGTCTTACTTGGTCAAGGCTCCGTTTTAGTCACTAGGAGTTTAGATAAACAAAGGATGATGTAATGAGCCTATTTTGGTCCTAATTGAGTGTATTGAGCTTCATTTGGTCTTACTTTGGTCAATGGGTCCATTTTAGTCACTAGGATGTTGTAGATATTCAAAGGATGATGTAATGAGCCTATTTTGGTGCTAATTACTGTATTGAGCTTCATTTGTCTTACTCTGGTAAATGGCTCCATTTTAGTCACTAGGAAGGTTTAGATAAAAAAGGATGATGTAATGAGCCTATTGTGGTCTAATTGAGTGTATTGAGCTTCATTTTGTCTTAGTTTAATCAATGGCTCCATTTTAGTCACTAGGATGTTGTAGATAACCAAAGGATGATGTAATGAGCCTATTTTGGGTCCTAATTGAGTGTATTGAGCTTCATTTGGTCTTACTCTGGTCAAGGCTCCATTTAAGTCACTAGGAAGGTTAAGATAAACAAAGGATGATGTAATGAGCTTATTTTGGTCCTAATTGAGTGTATTGAGCTTCATTTGGTCTTACTTTGGTCAATGGGTCCATTTTAGTCACTAGGATGTTGTAGATATCAAAGGATGATGTAATGAGCCTATTTTGGTGCTAATTAACTGTATTGAGCTTCATTTGTCTTACTCTGGTCAATGGCACATTTTAGTCACTAGGATGTTGTAGATAACCAAAGGATGATGTAATGAGCCTATTTTTGTCCTAATTGAGTGTATTGAGCTTCATTTCGTCTTACTTTGGTCAATGGCTCCATTTTAGTCACTAGGATGTTGTAGATAACCAAAGGATGATGTAATGAGCCTATTTTGGTGCTAATTGAGTGTATTAGCTTCATTTTGTCTTACTCTGGTCAATAGCTCCATTTTAGTCAGTAGGAAGGTTTAGATAAACAAAGGATGATGTAATGAGCCTATTTTGGTCCTAATTGAGTGTATTGAGCTTCATTTGGTCTTACTTTGGTCAATGGCTCCATTTTAGTCTCTAGGATGTTGTAGATAACCAAAGGATGATGTAATGAGCCTATTTTGGTGCTAATTGAGTGTATTGAGCTTCATTTTGTCTTACTCTGGTCAATGGCTCCATTTTAGTCATAGGAAGGTTTAGATAAACAAAGGATGATGCAATGAGCCTATTGTGGTCCTAATTGAGTGTATTGAGCTTCATTTGGTCTTACTTTGGTCAATGGCTCCATTTTAGTCACTAGGATGTGTAGATAACAAAGGATGATGTAATGAGCCTATTTTGGTCCTAATTGAGTGTATTGAGCTTCATTTTGGTCTTACTTTGGTCAATGGCTCCATTTTAGTCACTAGGATGTTGTAGATAACCAAAGGATGATGTAATGAGCCTATTTTGGTCCTAATTGAGTGTATTGAGCTTCATTTTGTCTTACTTTGGTCAATGGTCCATTTTAGTCACTAGGAAGGTTTAGATAAACAAAGGATGATGTAATGAGCCTATTTGGTCCTAATTGAGTGTATTGAGCTTCATTTTGGTCTTACTTTGGTCAATGGCTCCATTTTAGTCATAGGATGGTTTAGATAAACAAAGGATGATGTAATGAGCCTATTTTGGTCCTAATTGAGTGTATTGAGCTTCATTTGGTCTTACTTTGGTCAATGGCTCCATTTTAGTCACTAGGATGTTGTAGATAACAAAGGATGATGTAATGAGCCTATTGTGGTCCTAATTGAGTGTATTGAGCTTCATTTGGTCTTAGTTGGTCAATGGCTCCATTCTAGTCACTAGGATGTTGTAGATAACCAAAGGATGATGTAATGAGCCTATTTTGGTCTAATTAAGTGTATTGAGCTTCATTTGGTCTTACTTTGGTCAATGGCTCCATTTTAGTCACTAGGAGGTTGAGATAACAAAGGATGATGTAATGTGCCTATTTGGTGCTAATTAACTGTATTGAGCTTCATTTTGTCTTACTCTGGTAAATGGCTCCATTTTAGTCACTAGGAAGGTTTAGATAAAAAAGGATGATGTAATGAGCCTATTTTGGTCCTAATTGAGTGTATTGAGCTTCATTTGTCTTACTTTGGTCAATGGCTCCATTTTAGTCACTAGGATGTTGTAGATAACCAAAGGATGATGTAATGAGCCTATTTTGGTCTAATTGAGTGTATTGAGCTTTCATTTGGTCTTACTTGGTCAATGGCTCCATTTTAGTCACTAGGAAGGTTTAGATAAACAAAGGATGATGTAATGAGCCTATTTTGGTCCTAATTGAGTGTATTGAGCTTCATTTGGTCTTACTTTGGTCAATGGGTCCATTTTAGTCACTAGGATGTTGTAGATATCCAAAGGATGATGTAATGAGCCTATTTTGGTGCTAATTGAATGTATTGAGCTTCATTTGTCTTACTCTGGTCAATGGCTCCATTTTAGTCACTAGGATGTTGTAGATAACCAAAGGATGATGTAATGAGCCTATTTTGGTCCTAATTGAGTGTATTGAGCTTCATTTGGTCTTACTTTGGTCAATGGCTCCATTTTAGTCACTAGGATGTTGTAGATAACCAAAGGATGATGTAATGAGCCTATTTTGGTGCTAATTGAGTGTATATAGCTTCATTTTGTCTTACTCTGGTCAATAGCTCCATTTTAGTCAGTAGGAAGGTTTAGATAAACAAAGGATGATGTAATGAGCCTATTTTTGGTCCTAATTGAGTGTATTGAGCTTCATTTGGTCTTACTTTGGTCAATGGCTCCATTTTAGTCTCTAGGATGTTGTAGATAACCAAAGGATGATGTAATGAGCCTATTTTGGTGCTAATTGAGTGTATTGAGCTTCATTTTGTCTTACTCTGGTCAATGGCTCCATTTTAGTCACTAGGAAGGTTTAGATAAACAAAGGATGATGCAATGAGCCTATTGTGGTCCTAATTGAGTGTATTGAGCATCATTTGGTCTTACTTTGGTCAATGGCTCCATTTTAGTCACTAGGATGTTGTAGATAACCAAAGGATGATGTAATGAGCCTATTTTGGTCCTAATTGAGTGTATTGAGCTTCATTTGGTCTTACTTTGGTCAATGGCTCCATTTTAGTCACTAGGATGTTGTAGATAACCAAAGGATGATGTAATGAGCCTATTTTGGTCCTAATTGAGTGTATTGAGCTTCATTTGGTCTTACTTTGGTCAATGGCTCCATTTTAGTCACTAGGATGTTGTAGATAACCAAAGGATGATGTAATGAGCCTATTTTGGTCCTAATTGAGTGTATTGAGCTTCATTTGGTCTTACTTTGGTCAATGGCTCCATTTAGTCACTAGGAAGGTTTAGATAAACAAAGGATGATGCAATGAGCCTATTTTGGTCCTAATTGAGTGTATTGAGCTTCATTTGGTCTTACTTTGGTCAATGGCTCCATTTTAGTCACTAGGATGTTGTAGATAACCAAAGGATGATGTAATGAGCCTATTTTGGTCCTAATTGAGTGTATTGGCTTCATTTGTTCTTACTTTGGTCAATGGCTCCATTTTAGTCACTAGGAGTTTTAGATAACAAGGATGATGTAATGAGCCTTATTTTTTTATTTGTGTGTATTTTTTTTTTTTTGGTGTATTGAGCTTCATTTTGTCTTACTTGGTCATGGCTCCATTTTAGTCAGTAGGAAGGTTTAGATAAACAAGGATGATGTAATGAGCCTATTTTGGTCCTAATTGAGTGTATTGAGCTTCATTTGGTCTTACTTTGGTCAATGGCTCCATTTTAGTCACTAGGATGTTGTAGATAACCAAGGATGATGTAATGAGCCTATTTTGGTCCTAATTGAGTGTATTGAGCTTCATTTTGTCTTACTTTGGTCAATGGCTCCATTTTAGTCACTAGGAAGGTTTAGATAAACAAAGGATGATGTAATGAGCCTATTTTGGTCCTAATTGAGTTATTGAAGCTTTATTTGGTCTTAATTTGGTCAATGGCTCCATTTTAGTCACTAGGATGTTGTAGATAACCAAAGGATGATGTAATGAGCCTATTTGGTCCTAATTAAGTGTATTGAGCTTCATTTGGTCTTACTTTGGTCAATGGCTCCATTATAGTCACTAGGAAGGTTTAAATAAACAAGGATGATGTAATGTGCCTATTTTGGTCCTAATTGAGTGTATTAAGCTTCATTTGGTCTTACTTTGGTCAATGGCTCCATTTTAGTCACTAGGATGTTGTAGATAACAAAGGATGATGTAATGAGCCTATTTTGGTGCTAATTGAGTGTATTGAGCTTCATTTTGTCTTACTCTGGTCAATGGCTCCATTTTAGTCAGTAGGAAGGTTTAGATAAACAAAGGATGATGTAATGAGCCTATTTTGGTCCTAATTGAGTGTATTGAGCATCATTTTGGTCTTACTTTGGTCAATGGCTCCATTTTAGTCCTAGGATGTTGTAGATAACCAAAGGATGATGTAATGAGCTTTTTTTGGTGCTAATTGAGTGTATATGAGCTTCATTTTGTCTTACTCTGGTCAATGGCTCCATTTTAGTCAGTAGAAGGTTTAGATAAACAAAGGATGATGTAATGAGCCTATTTTGGTCCTAATTGAGTGTATTGAGCTTTTTTGGTCTTACTTTGGTCAATGGCTCCATTTTTAGTCACTAGGATGTTGTAGATAACCAAAGGATGATGTAATGAGCCTATTTTGGTCCTAATTGAGTTTATTGAGCTTCATTTGGTCTTAATTTGGTCAATGGCTCCATTTTAGTCACTAGGATGTTGTAGATAACCAAAGGATGATGTAATGAGCCTATTTTGGTCCTAATTAAGTGTATTGAGCTTCATTTGGTCTTACTTTGGTCAATGGCTCCATTTAGTCACTAGGAGGTTTAGATAAACAAAGGATGATGTAATGTGCCTATTTTGGTCCTAATTGAGTGTATTAAGCTTCATTTGGTCTTACTTTGGTCAATGGCTCCATTTTAGTCACTAGGATGTTGTAGATAACCAAAGGATGATGTAATGAGCCTATTTTGGTGCTAATTGAGTGTATTGAAGCTTCATTTTGTCTTCCTTGGTCAATGGCTCCATTTTAGTCAGTAGGAAGGTTTAGATAAACAAAGGATGATGTAATGAGCCTATTTTGGTCCTAATTGAGTGTATTGAGCTTCATTTGGTCTTACTTTGGTCTGCTCATTTTAGTCACTAGGATGTTGTAGATAACAAAGGATGATTAATGAGCCTATTTTGGTCCTATTGAGTGTATTGAGCTTCATTTGGCTTACTTTCGGTCAAATGGCTCCATTTTAGTCACTAGGTAGTTGTTAGATAACCAAAGGATGGATGTAATGAGCCTATTTTGGTCCTAAATTGAGTGTATTGAGCTTTCATTTTGGTCTTACTTTGGTCAATGGCTCCATTTTAGTCACTAGGAGGTTTAGATAACAAAGGATGATGAATGAGCCTATTTTGGTCCTAATTGAGTGTATTGAGCTTCATTTTGGTCTTACTTTGGTCAATGGCTCCATTTTAGTCACTAGGAAGGTTTAGATAAACAAAGGATGATGTAATGAGCCTATTTTGGTGCTAATTGAGTGTATTGAGCTTCATTTGGTCTTACTTTGGTCAATGGCTCCATTTAGTCACTAGGATGTGTAGATAACCAAAGGATGATGTAATGAAGCCTATTTTGTCCTAATTGAGTGTATTGAGCTTCATTTGGTCTTACTTGGTCAATGCTCCATTTTAGTCACTAGGATGTGTTAGATAACAAAGGATGATGTAATGAGCCTATTTGGTCTATTGAGTGTATTGAGCTTCATTTGTCTTACTTTGGTCAATGGCTCCATTTTAGTCACTAGGAAGGTTGAGATAACAAAGGATGATGTAATGAGCCTATTTTGGTCCTAATTGAGTGTATTGAGGTTCATTTTGTCTTACTTTTCAATGGCTCCATTTTAGTCACTAACCAAAGGATGATGTAATTAGCCTATTTTGGGTCTAATTGAGTGTATTGAGCTTCATTTGGTCTTACTTGGATTTAGTCACTAGATAAACAAAGGATGATGTAATGAGCCTATTTTGGTCCTAATTGAGTGTATTGAGCTTCATTTGGTCTTACTTTGGTCAATGGGTCCATTTTAGTCACTAGGATGTTGTAGATACCAAAGGATGATGTAATGAGCCTATTTTGGTGCTAATTTGTATTGAGCTTCATTTTGTCTTACTCTGGTCAATGGCTCCATTTTAGTCACAAGGAAGGTTTAGATAAAAAAAAGGATGATGTAATGAGCCTATTGTGGTCCTAATTGAGTGTATTGAGCTTCATTTTGTCTTACTTTGGTCAATGGCTCCATTTTAGTCACTAGGATGTTGTAGATAACCAAAGGATGATGTAATGAGCCTATTTTGGTCTAATTGAGTGTATTGAGCTTCATTTGGTCTTACTCTGGTCAAAGGCTCCATTTAGTCACTAGGAAGGTTAGATAAACAAAGGATGATGTAATGAGCTATTTTGGTCCTAATTGAGTGTATTGAGCTTCATTTGGTCTTACTTTGGTCAATGGTCCATTTTAGTCACTAGGATGTTGTAGATACAAAGGATGATGTAATGAGCCTATTTTGGTGCTAATTTGTATTGAGCTTCATTTTGTCTTACTCTGGTCAATGGCTCCATTTTAGTCACTAGGATGTTGTAGATAACCAAAGGATGATGTAATGAGCCTATTTTGGTCCTAATTGAGTGTATTGAGCTTCATTTGGTCTTACTTTGGTCAATGGCTCCATTTTAGTCACTAGGATGTTGTAGATAACCAAAGGATGATGTAATGAGCCTATTTTGGTGCTAATTGAGTGTATTAGCTTCATTTTGTCTTACTTGGTCAATGCTCCATTTAGTCATAGGAAGGTTTAGATAAACAAAGGAATGTAATGAGCCTATTTTGGTCCTAATTGAGTGTATTGAGCTTCATTTGGTCTTACTTTGGTCAATGGCTCCATTTTAGTCACTAGGATGTTGTAGATAACCAAAGGATGATGTAATGAGCCTATTTTGGTGCTAATTGAGTGTATTGAGCTTCATTTTGTCTTACTCTGGTCAATGGCTCCATTTTAGTCACTAGGAAGGTTTAGATAAACAAAGGATGATGTAATGAGCCTATTTGGTCCTAATTGAGTGTATTGAGCTTCATTTGGTCTTACTTTGGTCAATGGCTCCATTTTAGTCACTAGGATGTTGTAGATAACCAAAGGATGATGTAATGAGCCTATTTTGGTCCTAATTGAGTGTATTGAGCTTCATTTGGTCTTACTTTGGTCAATGGCTCCATTTTAGTCACTAGGATGTTGTAGATAACCAAAGGATGATGTAATGAGCCTATTTTGGTCCTAATTGAGTGTATTGAGCTTCATTTGGTCTTACTTTGGTCAATGGCTCCATTTTAGTCACTAGGATGTTGTAGATAACAAAGGATGATGTAATGAGCCTATTTTG
>RYYW01000343.1:34771-57818 GCA_013621005.1 Aeschynomene evenia | reverse complement strand
TCCTCTAGTGTGAGGCAAGGAAATCCACTTCGGGTTGTGAAGTGGTGGAAGTCCTTTACGTGGTAAAGGCAGTGTTGTCTGGGAAGGCACATTAAGAAAAATATCTAAGAACTCTCAACTGAAGGTTGAGGACTGGAGTAGGTTGTTTATAACCGAACCAGTATAAAATCCCTTGTGTTAAGCTTTTCTCCCTAACTCATTACGTGTCTAAATCTTTGAGAAAAACTCTATCACAACTTTAATTAATAGGTCTCGTGAAAACCTTATTGATCAAAATCAGAAAGCTTTTAAGAAACTCAAACCTTAAGTCATTTTCTTAAAATCTCTCAGAAAGGAACTTTCTTAGAAAGACTAAGTTCTCAGAAACTTAATCTTCTCAGAAAGCATTTTCCGCTGCAAACTCTTAATCATACCTTCTGAGTAAAAACAGCTTTCTAAGTAAAAGTTTTAACAAGCAATTTTAAAACTTGCACGATTCAACCCCCCCCCTTCTCGTGCACACATACACTTTCAATTGGCATCAGAGCTCGGTCCTTAAGGGGTTGAGCACTTCGCAGTGTCAAGGAAAAAGATCCACGAAGGGAAATATGAACTCACCAGCTGCATTCATATCAGATGGGGCTTCAATAAACAGACCTCTGATGTTTCTCGGAGACAGCTTCGACTACTGGCGTGACAGGATGACGCTGTTCATCAAGCACACCAGTTTGGACTTATGGGATAGGATTGAGAATGGAGACTATCAGCCTCTGCAGACAATTACAGAGGATGCTGTAGTTGCAACAGACGCTGAGCCAGAGCGGCACCTCCAGCACTCAGAACCTATACAAGACGAGTCCCTAAGGATGAATGGACTCAAGAGATGAAGGAGAAGATACAACTCAACTTCAAAGCTAAATACATTCTTCTCTGCGCCTTGCCCAAGGTAGAATACGACAAGATTGTGTCGTGTGATACCGCTCAAGAAATTTGGGAGAGATTACACATGCTGCACGAAGGAAATGATGAAATCAAGGAAACTAAGGTATCAATGCTTGTACATAAGTACGAGTCCTTCTGCATGCAACCTGAGAAACTATTGACAACATGTCAATAAGATTTCTCCACATCATAAATCAGCTAAAGTCTTGGGAAAGACCTACTCCAACGCTGAGATGGTGAGGAAATTCTCAGAAGCCTCTCTGCCAAGTGGCGCCCAAAGGTGACAGCAATCCAAGAAGCAAAGGATCTAAATCAGCTGGGTTTAGATGTATTGTTTGGCTCACTCAGAACTCACGAGATTGAGCTTGAAGGACTACTTGGAGGACCATCTTCATCCTCAAGACCTCAGAAAGCTCTGGCTCTGAAAAGTCAGATCAAAAAGACTTCAAAGCCCTAAAGGCTGAAGAAATATCTGAGTCTGAAAACGATCAAAACTCAGATTCCGATGAAGATGACATCTCTCTTCTAGTAAGGAAAATGAAGAAAGCTTGGAAGAGAAGACCAAGCAAAGACAAAGAGATCACACCTAGAAAAGGAAAGTCAAAGTCTTCTGATGCCACATGTTTTGGCTGTGGAGAAAAGGGCCACTTCAGAACGGAGTGCCCTCAGAACAAGGGAAAGAAGAAGTTCATTCCCAAGAAGAAGAAGAAGGCAATGGCTGCTACATGGAGTGATTCAGAAGAGGAAGACTCTAGGTCAGAAAGTGAAGAGGAAGCTAATGTCTGTTTCATGGCCGGTACTGACTATATTCTGGAAACAGAATCTGAGTCAGAAGAGGTACCAAACTCTCCTCCTCTCTCATACTCATACAATGAGATCTCAGAACTCTATGAAGAGCTTCTGAGAGACTCAAACGAATTAGCTAACAATTTCAGCAAACTAAGAAAGTCTTTTAAATCCTTAGAAGCTGAAAATACTAGACTAATTCAAGAAGTAGAGAACCTAAGGCTTGAAAGAGATGACTTTAAAAATAGATATCTTGAAAGTCACAACCTCTATCAAGCTTTAGAAACAATGTCTTCTGTAACTGTTGAAAAAGCCGAACTGGCTTTGATAGAATTACAAAAGACAAATGAGCTTCTCACTTCTGACTTGGTTAAGATGGTCAAAGGTGAAAAAATGATGACACTCTTGCTTGGTGGTCAAAGACCTTACAAGGATAAGAGTGGACTCGTTATGAAGAAATCTTCGAACCAAATGATATTGATCCATCCTTAACTAAATCACCTCGCACGTGCATAGCTTGTTTTAAGAGTGGCCATGGTTCTGAAAAATGTCCTATGTTGGAAAAAGGAAAAATCTCTAAGCCTCAGAAGGCTCAAAAGAAAACTCAGAAAGCTAAGCCTTCTAAGAAGACTATCCCCTCTCAGAAGGGAAAAACTTCTCAGAAAGCAAGTGCTTCTGAAAAGGGCAAACAAAAGGTCTCTGACTCTCAAAACCATGACCTCTCTAAGAAAAGAAGGCAAAAGTCCAAGAAAGCTAACAAGCAAGGACCCAACAAAGAATGGGTACCTAAATCTGTTAACTTTGTGACTGCAGTGCATCATCAAGCGCTGCTCCACCACCACGATGAGCAGTGGTACCTTGACAGTGGCTGCTCAAGGCACATGACTGAAGCAAGCACTGGTTCAGAAGTCTCAAGCCCAAGAAAGGCGGAACAGTGCGATTCGGTGATGGCGCTAAGGGGAGAGTCACTGCAATCGGAGATGTTGGTAAGGATTCCTCTCACCAAATCTCATATGTACTTTTGGTCGATGGCTTAACTCACAATCTATTAAGCATTAGTCAATTTTGTGACAAAGGCTTAAAGGTTGAGTTTTATGCCAAGTATTGTCATGTGATTAATCTCACAACTGACAAGATCGTTCTGGAAGGAAAACGTGTTGGTAACATCTATGTTATTCATCTGGATGATCTAAAGGATCAAAATGTGGAATGCCTTGTCTCTGTCCAAGAAGACAAATGGCTATGGCATAAGAAACTTGGTCATGCCCATATGAGACTTCTTTCTGAACTCTCTCAGAAAGGACTTGTAAAGGGCCTTCCCAGAATTAAGTATCAGAAGGATGCAACCTGTGACTTCTGTGAAAAAGGGAAACTGACCAAGGCCTCCTTTCCCAGTAAAAATGGTATTTCTACTCAGAAACCACTGGAACTGCTCCACATGGATCTCTTCGGACCAACCAGAACAGCTTCCCTTTCTGGAAAACGCTATGGTCTTGTCATAGTGGATGATTACTCCAGATTCACTTGGGTTTTCTTTCTAGCTTCTAAGGAAGAAACTTTTGAGAAGTTCAAAGCATTTGCGAAAAGAGTCTCAACAGAAAAGGATTCACACATTCATGCCATTAGATCAGATCATGGTGGTGAATTTGAGAATCATGCTTTTGAAAAGCTTTGTGAAAATCTGGGCATTGCTCACGAGTTCTCTTCTCCCAGAACTCCTCAACAAAATGGAGTAGCTGAGAGAAAGAACCGAAGCCTTCAAGAGATGGCAAGAACAATGCTCTTAGAAAGTGGACTTTCAAAAGGTTTCTGGGCTGAAGCAGTTAATACTTCATGCTACATTCAGAACCGAGTCTTTCTGAGACCAATTCTGAAAAAGACACCTTACGAGCTGTGGAAGAATAAAATACCAAACATCTCTTATTTCCATGTATTTGGTTCTTCTTGTTTTATTCTCAACACAAAGGACAAACTCTCTAAGTTTGATCCTAAGTCCGATGATGGATACTTCCTAGGATATTCCTCAGCCTCTAAAGCTTACAGAGTATATAACAAAAGGAGTAAATGTGTTGAAGAGACAATCCATATTAAGTTCAAAGAACTTAGTAAGGACCTGTCTCAGAAAGATGCTAACTTAGAAGATGAATTTGAGAAACTCAACATCTCTTCTGAGAAAGCCAAAAGGAAGATTCTTATAGATGATGAGACTGACTTCCAACCCATGGAACAATCATCTTCATCTAAAGAAAAATCTAGTAACATCATCAAAGCTCCAGAACCTAGAGAATCTACTTCTCCAAATACAATGGAACCTAGATTCTCAGAAGGACAAGCTTCTGATGACTCAGAAAGAGAACCTTCTGTGTCTCGTTCTCAGAACCCTACTCCTAAAGGGATTAGAGGTTCAAGAGACTTGAAGAACATCTCTCAGAATGAAGTCTTGGGCAATCCAGAAAGTGGCGTAAGAACCAGAAGGAACTATACAAATCTTGCTATGGTTTCTGAACTTGAACCAGATTCCATAGAAGAGGCGTTAGATGATCCTAGCTGGGTAAATGCCATGCAGGATGAACTTGACCAATTTGAGAGAAATCAAGTTTGGAAACTGACTCAGAAACCCAAAGGCAAAAGTGTCATTGGGACTAAGTGGGTGTTTCGAAACAAAATTGATGAAAACGGTCAAGTCGTGAGAAACAAGGCCAGATTGGTTGCACAAGGGTACAACCAACAAGAAGGGATAGACTATGATGAAACTTTCGCTCCAGTCGCAAGATTGGAAGCTATCAGAATGTTGCTAGCTTTTGCTGCACACAAAGGTTTCAAACTCTATCAGATGGACGTTAAGTCTGCCTTCTTGAATGGATACCTTTCTGAGGAAGTTTATGTAAAACAGCCTCCTGGTTTTGTGAATGATGCATTCCCGAATCACGTATTCAAGCTTACAAAGGCTCTCTATGGTTTGAAACAAGCTCCAAGAGCTTGGTACGATAGATTGAGTTCCTTTTTGCTTAAAAACGGATTCTCAAGAGGGAAAGTGGACACAACTCTTTTCACGCTCTCAGAAGACTCTGGCTTCTTGATTGTCCAGATTTATGTTGATGACATAATATTTGGCGCAACCAATGAATGCCTTTGCAAAGAATTCTCCAAGCTTATGCAAGGTGAATTCGAGATGAGCATGATGGGAGAATTAAAATTCTTCCTAGGATTGCAAATCAAGCAAGAGTCGGAAGGGACAGTCATTCATCAAGAAAAGTATACCAAGGAACTTCTGAGGAAGTTTCTGATGGATAAGGCCAAACCCATGAGCACTCCCATGCATCCCTCTCAAGTAATTGACTTGGCTGAAGATGGTGAGAAAGTCTCTGAAAGCAACTATCGAGGGATAATTGGCTCACTTCTCTACTTAACTGCCTCCAGACCAGATATCCAACTCAGTGTTGGGATCTGTGCTAGATTCCAATCTAAGCCCAAGCAATCACACTTGACTGCGGTTAAACGAATTTTACGATATTTATGTGGAACTACTAATCTTGGTCTTTGGTACGAGAAAGGTTGTTCTTCTGATGTTGTAGGTTACTGCGATGCCGACTACGCTGGAGATAGGATAGATCGCAAAAGCACAAGGGGCTGCTGCTGCTTCTTTGGAAAATGCTTGATCACTTGGTCTTGCAAGAAGCAAAATACGATCGCCCTATCAACTGCTGAAGCTGAATATGTATCTGCTGCGAACTGCTGTTCTCAGATGCTCTGGATTAAGAATCAGCTACTTGATTATCAAATAAGGTACACCAAAATCCCTATCCTCTGTGATAATACAAGTGCTATCAACTTAGCTAAGAATCCTATTCAGCATTCTCGATCCATGCACATTGATATAAAACATCATTTTATTCGGGATCATGTGCAAAAAGGCGACATTGAACTCAAATTTGTAAATACTGAGGATCAAATCTCAGATATATTTACAAAGCCTTTACCCGAGGATCGTTTCAATGTTCTGAAAGGATTTCTCAATCTAAGATGTTTCTAAGTGCTTTGAAATTTAAAAAAAAAAAAAACTCTCTCTTAGAAACCCCCCCTTAGTCCTAGTTTAGACTCTGAGACGAACAATAGAACTAAGCTTCTGAGCTAGAAGTAGGAAAACTCTATCTGAGAAAATTTGTTCTCAGAAGACTCATCTCTCAGAAAGGAGATCTTCTGAAACATCTCTCAGAAGGAGGATTTCTCAGAAGGACCACCTCTCTCAGAAAGGTACCTTCCGAGAAACTAGTTACCAACGGTAACTTTTGGATAAGTGGCAGGAAACGGCTAGTTATCAGCCATGTCTATAAATACTTATAGCATTGTTTCATTTGAGCACTTTACGCTCAAAAACTTACCAAAACTCTGCCAAAACCTCTCCTCGCTTTCTAATCTTCATCTGCCCTTTCTCTCTCTCTCTCTTGTTCTTCTCTATCTCTTCTCAAACCTCAAACCTTTCTTTCAAATGGCCGTCTCTGGAGAAATCAAAGGCTTAATGAGAAACAATCTCAATGAGATATCCGAAGATATTCTCTATGACAATGAGGAAATGCAGTCCCTATTCCACAAGACTTATCTCCCACGGAATCTTGCCATGGGAAGGGTATTGCCTCTCAATGTCTACAATCAGGTGGACGAAATCCAATTCACCTTCCTCAAGCAACCTGGATGGCCAGCCATGATGAGCTCCGAGGACGTGTGCTACCCAAATGTGGTAAGAGCTTTCTATTCGCAAATAGAAAGGTTCACCAACAAAGGGGTCAAGAGCACGATTGGTGACCAACAGATCCGCTTCTCCTCCTCTGACATCAACAAAGTCTTCAAGACCTTGAATGGTGGCGCTGTCATCGCCGACGACCAGAATGGGTCAAGGAGGTAGATGACTCGGAAGAAGAAGTCGTGACACTTCTGACTGGTAGCAACAGCCTACCACTCAAGGGGGTAAAGGTACCTCACCTCACGCAAGAGGCTCGAATCATCTTCTCCGTTGTGCAACACACCCTTCTCCCTCGGATTGGAGACATGGGGAACGTTACCACCATGGACGCCTGCCTGCTGTACCACCTACTGAAAAAGGAAAGAGTAGATTTTGGGAGGATGGTGCTCAACTACATGATGCACCAGGCTCATACAAAGAGGGCTCTCACAAGTCTACCTTACGGAAGCCTTCTGACCAGAATCCTCAACCATTTCTCCTTCCCACTTGAAGACTATGAATACGTCTTCAACCACAGTAAGTTCTCCATGGTCACCTTCAACAACATCAAGAAGAAGAAGGTACCAGATACGGGGGCACCTAAGAAGAAGGAGGAAGCAAAGCCTTCTAAGGGAGCTGCTGGTCCCATCCAGCCCTCTAAGGCTGAGAAAGGAAAGGAAAAGGTTTCCGATCCTCCAGAAAAGAAGAAGAAGAAGCAAAAGGTGACTCATCCTTCTCCAACAAGGGTGACACGGAGTATGTCTTCTGAGGAAGCTCAGAAGACTCCTCAGAAGGCACCTACGATTGTTGAGGCTGCTGAAGACTCAGAAGAAACAACATCTGAGCAACCCATGACCAGAAAAAGGAAAGCACCTCCCACTCCCCAAGTCCCAGACGTGCCACCAGAAGGGAAAAAGAAACGTGGTCGTTTGGTAAAAGCTAACTCTAAAACTCCACCTTCATTTCTTCACTCTTCTTCTACTTCAATTCCTATTTCTGATTCTGTTGATGGTTTTAAACCCACCAAATTTAAAACTAAACTCCTACATTCCTTGAAATATCAGGGAAAAACTCACAAAGGAGTGGGGATAAAAACCACCAAGAAACAGAGCCCGCCAAAGACGACGGGTAAAGAAATTGTAGCAGTTACTGCTACTGCTGCCACCACCGCTGCTGCTACTACTGCTGCTGTTGAAGAAGAAGCAGAAGCTTCTCATCACTCCTCTCCATCTGGAAATGTCTCCCCCACCAGAGAAGACATTCAGGGGCATGGAGGAAATGTCGCTGATTCCTCTTCCGAGGAAGAAGATGCGGCACGATTTCGCATTGAGCATCGCACTCCAGATGCTGGAAGCTCCAAGAAAGAGCCCCAGAAGAAGCCATCTGAGGTTTCTATGGCGGAACTTTCTGAGGCAACCACAACTGAAGTTGCTACTGTAACTGCTGAGTCATTGGCTCAGACGATGCGTGACGTCCAGAAGGCTCTGGATCAACCTTCTGAGACTCCAGAAGCTGCTCAGATGCAACACCAACAACAACTACAGCATGAGGAAGCCTTAATTGAACCAACTTCTGAGGTTGGTCTCCTCTCTACTGAGATTCCTTTGGAACATGAGGAAACTCATGTCTCAACACATGATGTAGTGCCAGGGACCACCAGCACTGGGCTCAGCTCAGAGGTGGGCGCTGACGCTACCATGGCTGCCGGAGTTGCAGCAGTTGAGGCATTTGTTGCCCACAGTTCCTCAGAAGGAACTCTATCTGAGAAGGACTCTCAGAAGGAACCAAAGGTTCCTCCTCAAGATATAACAGTGGTTCCTCCTACATCCTTTGATCAACAAGGTCCCACCTTCTCCATAACAGACTCAATGATCGGTTCTGGCTTTCAGCTGGGAAGGATGGTAGTCACCCCACCCTCTGTGCAATTTCGGCCTTTCTTTGGTCGAACTGAGAAGTTGAGATGCATTGAAGCCATGCATAGCCAAATATCAACCTTCAACCTCTCCGACGATGCCCAGACTTCTGGTGCTATGGAGCAACCATCAGCAAGGCAACCCTCTGATCTAGATCTTACTCTAGTTTCTGAGGACACTCAAAGGCAGCCTTCCATTGAGCTTGCTGCTATCGAAGGTAAAGCTGTCCAAGAAGAAGAACCTCCTGAATATCAAACAAGGGATTTAATCGATGAAGTACTTGAGGCTGAAGTCTCTCGTCCTCCTTCATCTCAACCCTCATCTTCTCAACAGCCGTCCACTGCCTCTGACCTCCCTCCCGAATGCGCTCCGAATGCGACTCAGAGCGAGATTCTCATGGAGATATGCCAGCTGCTACGCTACATTGCCAGAAAGCAGTAGTTCTAAGTCGATGATGGCGTTTATGTCTTAGCCACCCTTTTTGATGTAACAAAGGGGGAGTAGATGAAATGATAAAATTTTTGTACATTGGCTATCGTAAACACTAGGCTAGAACTCAGGGGGAGCAACAACTTAGGGGGAGCCAAACATTTTGTATCTTTACAAAACCATAAATGAAAAATCATTATTTTTGGCATCTCATGTTTTACCTATCTTATGCTTATCTTTTATTATTTATTTTTTGGCATCTCTTGATTTACTTAGCTTGATATTTCTGAATCTCATACATACATTATCATGAAATACATGCTATGTAATTGATAATCTCAAACAGTAATCATACATTGCATACTTGAACTGTTGATTATCTCAGCCTTCTAAGAAAATAACGAAGCCTTCTCTCAGAAAGCTAAATTAGTTTCTAAGAAAGCAAAAGTGAATTCTGAATAAGTTATGAACTTACTCAGAAACACTTCTGAACTTAAGCAAAATTATTATCTTAAGACTTAAGTTGTTATCATCAAAAAGGGGGAGATTGTAAGCTCCAGAACCCTTCTGAGAGAATTAAGCATAATTCTCTTAGAGTCATGAAGGCAGTTGTGAAGTCCTCTAGTGGTTGAGGCAAAGTTCAAAGTCCTTAATTGTTTAAGGCAAGGAAGTCCTTAATTGTTTAAGGCAAGGAAGTCCTTAATTGTTTAAGGCAAGGAAGTCCTCTAGTGTGAGGCAAGGAAATCCACTTCGGGTTGTGAAGTGGTGGAAGTCCTTTACGTGGTAAAGGCAGTGTTGTTTGGGAAGGCACATTAAGAAAAATATCTAAGAACTCTCAACTGAAAGTTGAGGACTGGAGTAGGTTGGTTATAACCGAACCAGTATAAAATCCCTTGTGTTAAGCTTTTCTCCCTAACTCATTACGTGTCTAAATCTTTGAGAAAAACTCTATCACAGCTTTAATTTATAGGTCTCGTGAAAACCTTATTGATCAAAATCAGAAAGCTTTTAAGAAACTCAAACCTTAAGTCATTTTCTTAAAATCTCTCAGAAAGGAACTTTCTTAGAAAGACTAAGTTCTCAGAAACTTAATCTTCTCAGAAAGCATTTTCCGCTGCAAACTCTTAATCATACCTTCTGAGTAAAAACAGCTTTCTAAGTAAAAGTTTTAACAAGCAATTTTAAAACTTGCACGATTCAACCCCCCCCTTCTCGTGCACACATACACTTTCAATAATGAGCCTATTTTGGTCCTAATTGAGTGTATTGAGCTTCATTTGGTCTTACTTTAATCAATGGTTCCATTTTAGTCACTAGGATGTTGTAGATAACCAAACGATGATGTAATGAGCCTATTTTGGTGCTAATTGAGTGTATTGAGCTTCATTTGGTCTTACACTGGACAAAGGCTCCATTTTAGTCACTAGGAACGTTTAGATAAACAAAGGATGATGTAATGAGCCTATTTTGGTCCAAATTGAGTGTATTGAGCTTCATTTGGTCTTACTTTGGTCAATGGGTCCATTTTAGTCACTAGGATGTTGTCGATAACCAAAGGATGATGTAATGAGCCTATTTTGGTCCAAATTGAGTGTATTGAGCTTCATTTTGTCTTACTCTGGTCAATGGCTCCATTTTAGTCAGTAGGAAGGTTTAGATAAACAAAGGATGATGTAATGAGCCTATTTTGGTCCTTATTGAGTGTATTCTGCTTCATTTGGACTTACTTCGGTCAATGGCTCCATTTTAGTCCCTAGGATGTTGTAGATAACCAAAGGATGATATAATGAGCCTATTTTGGTCCTAATTGAGTGTCTTGAGCTTCATTTGGTCTTACTTTGGTCAATGGCTCCATTTTAGTCACTAGGATGTTGTAGATAACCAAAGGATGATGTAATGAGCCTATTTTGATCCTAATTGAGTGTATTGAGCTTCATTTCGTCTTACTTTGGTCAATGGCTCCATTTTAGTCACTAGGATGTTGTAGATAACCAAAGGATGATGTACTGAGCCTATTTTGGTGCTAATTGAGTGTATTGAGCTTCATTTTGTCTTACTCTGGTCAATGGCTCCATTTTAGTCAGTAGGAAGGTTTAGATAAACAAAGGATGATGTAATGAGCCTATTTTGGTCCTTATTGAGTGTATTATGCTTCATTTGGACTTACTTCGGTCAATGGCTCCATTTTAGTCACTAGGAAGGTTTAGATAAACAAAGGATGATGTAGATAACCAAAGGATGATGTAATGAGCCTATTTTGGTCCTAATTAAGTGTATTGAGCTTCATTTGGTCTTACTTTGGTCAATGCTCCATTTTAGTCACTAGGAAGGTTTAGATAAACAAAGGATGATGTAATGAGCCGATTGTGGTCCTAATTGAGTGTATTGAGCTTCATTTGGTCTTACTTTGGTCAATGGCTCCATTTTAGTCACTAGGATGTTGTAGATAACCAAAGGATGATATAATGAGCCTATTTTGGTCCTAATTGAGTGTCTTGAGCTTCATTTGGTCTTACTTTGGTCAATGGCTCCATTTTAGTCACTAGGATGTTGTAGATAACCAAAGGATGATGTAATGAGCCTATTTTGATCCTAATTGAGTGTATTGAGCTTCATTTCGTCTTACTTTGGTCAATGGCTCCATTTTAGTCACTAGGATGTTGTAGATAACCAAAGGATGATGTACTGAGCCTATTTTGGTGCTAATTGAGTGTATTGAGCTTCATTTTGTCTTACTCTGGTCAATGGCTCCATTTTAGTCAGTAGGAAGGTTTAGATAAACAAAGGATGATGTAATGAGCCTATTTTGGTCCTTATTGAGTGTATTTTACTTCATTTGGACTTACTTCGGTCAATGGCTCCATTTTAGTCACTAGGAAGGTTTAGATAAACAAAGGATGATGTAATTTGCCTATTTTGGTCCTAATTGAGTGTATTGAGCTTCATATGGTCTTACTTTGGTCAATGGCTCCATTTTAGTCACTAGGAAGGTTTAGATAAACAAAGGATGATGTAATGAGCCTATTTTGGTCGTAATTGAGTGTATTGAGCTTCATTTGGTCTTACTTTTGTCAATGGCTCCATTTTGGTCACTAGGATGTTGTAGATAACCAAAGGATGATGTAATGAGCCTATTTTGGTCCTAATTAAGTGTATTGAGCTTCATTTGGTCTTACTTTGGTCAATGGCTCCATTTTAGTCACTAGGATGTTGTAGATAACCTAAGGATGATGTAATGAGCCTATTTTGGTCCTAATTGAGTGTATTGAGCTTCATTTGGTCTTACTTTGGTCAATGGCTCCATTTTAGTCACTAGGAAGGTTTAGATAAACAAAGGATGATGTAATGAGACGATTGTGGTCCTAATTGAGTGTATTGAGCTTCATTTGGTCTTACTTTGGTCAATGGCTCCATTTTAGTCACTAGAATGTTGTAGATAACCAAAGGATGATATAATGAGCCTATTTTGATCCTAATTGAGTGTATTGAGCTTCATTTGGTCTTACTTTGGTCAATGGCTCCATTTTAGTCACTAGGATGTTGTAGATAACCAAAGGATGATGTAATGAGCCTATTTTGGTGCTAATTGAGTGTATTGAGCTTCATTTGGTCTTACTCTGGTCAAAGGCTCCATTTTAGTCACTAGGAAGGTTTAGATAAACAAAGGATGATGTAATGTGCCTATTTTGGTCCTAATTGAGTGTATTGAGCTTCATTTGGTCTTACTTTGGTCAATGGGTCCATTTTAGTCACTAGGAAGGTTTAGATAAACAAAGGATAATGTAATGAGCCTATTTTGGTCCTAATTGAGTGTATTGAGCTTCATTTGGTCTTACTTTAATCAATGGTTCCATTTTAGTCACTAGGATGTTGTAGATAACCAAACGATGATGTAATGAGCCTATTTTGGTCCTTCTTGAGTGTATTCTGCTTCATTTGGACTTACTTCGGTCAATGGCTCCATTTTAGTCACTAGGATGTTGTAGATAACCAAAGGATGATGTAATGAGCCTATTTTGGTCCTAATTGAGTGTATTGAGCTTCATTTGGTCTTACTTTGGTCAATGGCTCCATTTTAGTCACTAGGATGTTGTAGATAACCAAAGGATGATGTACTGAGCCTATTTTGGTGCTAATTGAGTGTATTGAGCTTCATTTTGTCTTACTCTGGTCAATGGCTCCATTTTAGTCAGTAGGAAGGTTTAGATAAACAAAGGATGATGTAATGAGCCTATTTTGGTCCTTATTGAGTGTATTCTGCTTCATTTGGACTTACTTCGGTCAATGGCTCCATTTTAGTCACTAGGAAGGTTTAGATAAACAAAGGATGATGTAGATAACCAAAGGATGATGTAATGAGCCTATTTTGGTCCTAATTAAGTGTATTGAGCTTCATTTGGTCTTACTTTGGTCAATGGCTCCATTTTAGTCACTAGGAAGGTTTAGATAAACAAAGGATGATGTAATGAGCCGATTGTGGTCCTAATTGAGTGTATTGAGCTTCATTTGGTCTTACTTTGGTCAATGGCTCCATTTTAGTCACTAGGATGTTGTAGATAACCAAAGGATGATATAATGAGCCTATTTTGGTCCTAATTGAGTGTCTTGAGCTTCATTTGGTCTTACTTTGGTCAATGGCTCCATTTTAGTCACTAGGATGTTGTAGATAACCAAAGGATGATGTAATGAGCCTATTTTGATCCTAATTGAGTGTATTGAGCTTCATTTCGTCTTACTTTGGTCAATGGCTCCATTTTAGTCACTAGGATGTTGTAGATAACCAAAGGATGATGTACTGAGCCTATTTTGGTGCTAATTGAGTGTATTGAGCTTCATTTTGTCTTACTCTGGTCAATGGCTCCATTTTAGTCAGTAGGAAGGTTTAGATAAACAAAGGATGATGTAATGAGCCTATTTTGGTCCTTATTGAGTGTATTTTACTTCATTTGGACTTACTTCGGTCAATGGCTCCATTTTAGTCACTAGGAAGGTTTAGATAAACAAAGGATGATGTAATTTGCCTATTTTGGTCCTAATTGAGTGTATTGAGCTTCATATGGTCTTACTTTGGTCAATGGCTCCATTTTAGTCACTAGGAAGGTTTAGATAAACAAAGGATGATGTAATGAGCCTATTTTGGTCGTAATTGAGTGTATTGAGCTTCATTTGGTCTTACTTTTGTCAATGCTCCATTTTGGTCACTAGGATGTTGTAGATAACCAAAGGATGATGTAATGAGCCTATTTTGGTCCTAATTAAGTGTATTGAGCTTCATTTGGTCTTACTTTGGTCAATGGCTCCATTTTAGTCACTAGGATGTTGTAGATAACCTAAGGATGATGTAATGAGCCTATTTTGGTCCTAATTAAGTGTATTGAGCTTCATTTGGTCTTACTTTGGTCAATGGCTCCATTTTAGTCACTAGGAAGGTTTAGATAAACAAAGGATGATGTAATGAGACGATTGTGGTCCTAATTGAGTGTATTGAGCTTCATTTGGTCTTACTTTGGTCAATGGCTCCATTTTAGTCAATAGAATGTTGTAGATAACCAAAGGATGATATAATGAGCCTATTTTGATCCTAATTGAGTGTATTGAGCTTCATTTGGTCTTACTTTGGTCAATGGCTCCATTTTAGTCACTAGGATGTTGTAGATAACCAAAGGATGATGTAATGAGCCTATTTTGGTGCTAATTGAGTGTATTGAGCTTCATTTGGTCTTACTCTGGTCAAAGGCTCCATTTTAGTCACTAGGAAGGTTTAGATAAACAAAGGATGATGTAATGTCCTATTTTGGTCCTAATTGAGTGTATTGAGCTTCATTTGGTCTTACTTTGGTCAATGGGTCCATTTTAGTCACTAGGAAGGTTTAGATAAACAAAGGATAATGTAATGAGCCTATTTTGGTCCTAATTGAGTGTATTGAGCTTCATTTGGTCTTACTTTAATCAATAGTTCCATTTTAGTCACTAGGATGTTGTAGATAACCAAACGATGATGTAATGAGCCTATTTTGGTCCTTATTGAGTGTATTCTGCTTCATTTGGACTTACTTCGGTCAATGGCTCCATTTTAGTCACTAGGATGTTGTAGATAACCAAAGGATGATGTAATGAGCCTATTTTGATCCTAATTGAGTGTATTGAGCTTCATTTGGTCTTACTTTGGTCAATGGCTCCATTTTAGTCACTAGGATGTTGTAGATAACCAAAGGATGATGTACTGAGCCTATTTTGGTGCTAATTGAGTGTATTGAGCTTCATTTGTCTTACTCTGGTCAATGGCTCCATTTTAGTCAGTAGGAAGTTTAGATAAACAAAGGATGATGTAATGAGCCTATTTTGGTCCTTATTGAGTGTATTCTGCTTCATTGGACTTACTTTCGGTCAATGGCTCCATTTTAGTCACTAGAAGATGTTGTAGATAACCAAAGGATGATGTAATGAGCCTATTTTGGTCCTAATTAAGTGTATTGAGCTTCATTTGGTCTTACTTTGGTCAATGGCTCCATTTTAGTCACTAGGAAGGTTAGATAACAAAGGATGATGTAATGAGCCGATTGTGGTCCTAATGAGTGTATTGAGCTTCATTTGGTCTTACTTTGGTCAATGGCTCCATTTTAGTCACTAGATGGTTGTAGATAACCAAGGATGATATAATGAGCCTTTTGGTCCTAATGAGTGTATTGAGCTTCATTTGGTCTTACTTTGGTCAATGGCTCCATTTTAGTCACTAGGATGTTGTAGATAACCAAAGGATGATGTAATGAGCCTATTTTGATCCTAATTGAGTGTATTGAGCTTCATTGGTCTTACTTGGTCAATGGCTCCATTTTAGTCACTAGGAGTTGTAGATAACAAAGAGATGTAATGAGCCTATTTTGGTGCTAATTGAGTGTATGAGCTCATTTGTCTTACTTTGGTACAATGGCTCCATTTTAGTCACTAGGAAGGTTTAGATAAACAAAGGATGATGTAATGAGCCTATTTTGGTCCTATTGAGTGTATTGAGCTTCATTAGGCTTACTTTGGTCAATGGCTCCATTTAGTCACTAGGAAGGTTGTAGATACCAAAGGATGATGTAATGGCCTATTTTGGTCCTAATTGAGTGTATGAGCTTCATTGGTCTTACTTTGGTCAATGCTCCATTTTAGTCATAGAAGTTAGATAAACCAAGAGATGAATGAGCCTATTTGGTCCTAATTGAGGTTTATGAGCTTCATTTGGTCTTACTTTGTCAATGGCTCCATTTGGTCAACTAGGATGTTGTAGATAACCAAAGGATGATGTAATGAGCCTATTTTGGTCCTAATTAGTGTATTGAGCTTCATTTGTCTTACTTTGGTCAATGGCTCCATTTTAGTCACTAGAGTTGTAGATAACCTAAGGATGATGTAATGAGCCTATTTTGGTCCTAATAAGTGTATTGAGCTTCATTTGGTCTTACTTTGGTCAATGGCTCCATTTTAGTCACTAGGAAGGTTTAGATAAACAAAGGATGATGTAATGAGACCGATTGTGGTCCTAATTGAGTGTATTGAGCTTCATTTGGTCTTACTTTGGTCAATGGCTCCATTTTAGTCACTAGAATGTTGTAGATAACCAAAGGATGATATAATGAGCCTATTTTGATCCTAATTGAGTGTATTGAGCTTCATTTGGTCTTACTTTGGTCAATGGCTCATTTTAGTCACTAGGAGTTGTAGATAACCAAAGGATGATGTAATGAGCCTATTTGGTGCTAATTGAGTGTATTGAGCTTCATTTGGTCTTACTCTGGTCAAAGGCTCCATTTTAGTCACTAGGAAGGTTTAGATAAACAAAGGATGATGTAATGCCCTATTTTGGTCCTAATTGAGTGTATTGAGCTTCATTTGGTCTTACTTTGGTCAATGGGTCCATTTTAGTCACTAGGAAGGTTTAGATAAACAAAGGATGATGTAATGAGCCTATTTTGGTCCTAATTGAGTGTATTGAGCTTCATTTGGTCTTACTTTAATCAATGGTTCCATTTTAGTCACTAGGATGTTGTAGATAACCAAAGATGATGTAATGAGCCTATTTTGGTCCTATTGAGTGTATTCTGCTTCATTTGGACTTACTTCGGTCAATGGCTCCATTTTAGTCACTAGGATGTTGTAGATAACCAAAGGATGATGTAATGAGCCTATTTTGATCCTAATTGAGTGTATTGAGCTTCATTTGGTCTTACTTTGGTCAATGGCTCCATTTTAGTCACTAGGATGTTGTAGATAACCAAAGGATGATGTACTGAGCCTATTTGGTGCTAATTGAGTGTATTGAGCTTCATTTTGTCTTACTCTGGTCAATGGCTCCATTTTAGTCAGTAGGAAGGTTTAGATAAACAAAGGATGATGTAATGAGCCTATTTTGGTCCTTATTGAGTGTATTCTGCTTCATTTGGACTTACTTCGGTCAATGGCTCATTTTAGTCACTAGGAAGGTTAGATAAACAAAGGATGATGTAGATAACCAAAGGATGATGTAATGAGCCTATTTTGGTCCTAATTAAGTGTATTGAGCTTCATTTGGTCTTACTTTGGTCTCCATCTAGGAAGGTTCAAAGGATGATGTAATGAGCATTTGGTCCTAATTGAGTGTATTGAGCTTCATTTGGTCTTACTTTGGTCAATGGCTCCATTTTAGTCACTAGGATGTTGTAGATAACCAAAGGATGATGTAATGAGCCTATTTTGGTCCTAATTGAGTGTTTGAGCTTCATTTGGTCTTACTTTGGTCAATGGCTCCATTTTAGTCACTAGGATGTTGTAGATAACCAAAGGATGATGTAATGAGCCTATTTTGATCCTAATTGAGTGTATTGAGCTTCATTTCGTCTTAGGTCAATGGCTCATTTTAGTCACTAGGATTGTAGATAAGGATATGTAGAGCCTATTTTGGTGCTAATTGAGTGTATTGAGCTTCATTTTTCTTACTCTGGTCAATGGCTCCATTTTAGTCAGTAGGAAGGTTTAGATAAACAAAGGATGATGTAATGAGCCTATTTTGGTCCTTATTGAGTGTATTTTACTTCATTTGGACTTACTTCGGTCAATGGCTCCATTTTAGTCACTAGGAAGGTTTAGATAAACAAAGGATGATGTAATTTGCCTTTTTGGTCCTAATTGAGTGTATTGAGCTTCATTGGTCTTACTTTGGTCAATGGCTCCATTTTAGTCACTAGGAAGGTTTAGATAACAAAGGATGATGTAATGAGCCTATTTTGGTCGTAATTGAGTGTATTGAGCTTCATTTGGTCTTACTTTGGTCAATGGCTCCATTTTGGTCACTAGGATGTTGTAGATAACCAAAGGATGATGTAATGAGCCTATTTTGGTCCTAATTAAGTGTATTGAGCTTCATTTGGTCTTACTTTGGTCAATGGCTCCATTTTAGTCACTAGGATGTTGTAGATAACCTAAGGATGATGTAATGAGCCTATTTTGGTCCTAATTAAGTGTATTGAGCTTCATTTGGTCTTACTTTGGTCAATGGCTCCATTTTAGTCACTAGGAAGGTTTAGATAAACAAAGGATGATGTAATGAGCGATTGTGGTCCTAATTGAGTGTATTGAGCTTCATTTGGTCTTACTTTGGTCAATGGCTCCATTTTAGTCACTAGCAGATAACCAAAGGATGATATAATGAGCCTATTTTGATCCTAATTGAGTGTATTGAGCTTCATTTGGTCTTACTTTGGTCAATGGCTCCATTTTAGTCACTAGGATGTTGTAGATAACCAAAGGATGATGTAATGAGCCTATTTTGGTGCTAATTGAGTGTATTGAGCTTCATTTGGTCTTACTCTGGTCAAAGGCTCCATTTTAGTCACTAGGAAGGTTTAGATAAACAAAGGATGATGTAATGTGCCTATTTTGGTCCTAATTGAGTGTATTGAGCTTCATTTGGTCTTACTTTGGTCAATGGGTCCATTTTAGTCACTAGGAAGGTTTAGATAAACAAAGGATATGTAATGAGCCTATTTTGGTCCTAATTGAGTGTATTGAGCTTCATTTGGTCTTACTTTTCAATGGTTCCATTTTAGTCACTAGGATGTTTAGATAACCAAAGGATGATGTAATGAGCCTATTTTGGTCCTAATTGAGTGTATTGAGCTTCATTTGTCTTACTTGGTCAATGGCTCCATTTTAGTCACTAGGAAGATAACCAAGGATGATGTTGAGCCTATTTAATTGAGTGTATTGAGCTTCATTTTGGGTCAATGGCTCCATTTTAGTCTAGTTTAGATAACAAAGGATGATGTAATGAGCCTATTTGGTCCTATTGAGTGTATTGAGCTTCATTTGGTCTTACTTGGTCAATGGCTCCATTTTAGTCACTAGGAAGGTTTAGATAAACAAAGGATGATGTAGATAATGCCTATTTGGTCCTAATTGAGTGTATTGAGCTTCATTTGGTCTTACTTTGGTCAATGGCTCCATTTTAGTCACTAGGAAGGTTTAGATAAACAAAGGATGATGTAATGAGCCTATTTTGGTCCTAATTGAGTGTATTGAGCTTCATTTGGTCTTACTTTGGTCAATGGCTCCATTTTAGTCAGGATGTTGTAGATAACCAAAGGATGATATAATGAGCCTATTTGGTCCTAATTGAGTGTATTGAGCTTCATTTGGTCTTACTTTGGTCAATGGCTCCATTTTAGTCACTAGGATGTTGTAGATAACCAAAGGATGATGTAATGAGCCTATTTTGGTCCTAATTGAGTGTATTGAGCTTCATTTGTCTTACTTTGGTCAATGGCTCCATTTTAGTCACTAGGATGTTGTAGATAACCAAAGGATGATGTAATGAGCCTATTTTGGTCTAATTGAGTGTATTGAGCTTCATTTGTCTTACTTGGTCAATGGCTCCATTTTAGTCAGTAGGAAGGTTTAGATAAACAAAGGATGATGTAATGAGCCTATTTTGGTCCTATTGAGTGTATACTTCATTTGGACTTACTTCGGTCAATGGCTCCATTTTAGTCACTAGGAAGGTTTAGATAAACAAAGGATGATGTAATGAGCCTATTTTGGTCCTAATTGAGTGTATTGAGCTTCATTTGGTCTTACTTTGGTCAATGGCTCCATTTTAGTCACTAGGAAGGTTTAGATAAACAAAGGATGATGTAATGAGCCTATTTTGGTCAATTGAGTGTATTGAGCTTCATTTGGTCTTACTTTTGTCAATGGCTCCATTTTGGTCACTAGGATGTTGTAGATAACAAAGGATGATGTAATGAGCCTATTTTGGTCCTAATTAAGTGTATTGAGCTTCATTTGGTCTTACTTTGGTCAATGGCTCCATTTTAGTCACTAGGATGTTGTAGATAACCAAGGATGATGTAATGAGCCTATTTTGGTCCTAATTAAGTGTATTGAGCTTCATTTGGTCTTACTTTGGTCAATGGCTCCATTTTAGTCACTAGGAAGGTTTAGATAAACAAAGGATGATGTAATGAGACGATTGTGGTCCTAATTGAGTGTATTGAGCTTCATTTGGTCTTACTTTGGTCAATGGCTCCATTTTAGTCAATAGAATGTTGTAGATAACCAAAGGATGATATAATGAGCCTATTTTGATCCTAATTGAGTGTATTGAGCTTCATTTGGTCTTACTTTGGTCAATGGCTCCATTTTAGTCACTAGGATGTTGTAGATAACCAAAGGATGATGTAATGAGCCTATTTTGGTGCTAATTGAGTGTATTGAGCTTCATTTGGTCTTACTCTGGTCAAAGGCTCCATTTTAGTCACTAGGAAGGTTTAGATAAACAAAGGATGATGTAATGTCCTATTTTGGTCCTAATTGAGTGTATTGAGCTTCATTTGGTCTTACTTTGGTCAATGGGTCCATTTTAGTCACTAGGAAGGTTTAGATAAACAAAGGATAATGTAATGAGCCTATTTTGGTCCTAATTGAGTGTATTGAGCTTCATTTGGTCTTACTTTAATCAATGGTTCCATTTTAGTCACTAGGATTTGTAGATAACCAAAGATGATGTAATGAGCCTATTTTGGTCCTATTGAGTGTATTCTGCTTCATTTGACTTACTTCGGTCAATGCTCCATTTTAGTCACTAGGATGTTGTAGATAACCAAAGGATGATGTAATGAGCCTATTTTGATCCTAATTGAGTGTATTGAGCTTCATTTGTCTTACTTTGGTCAATGGCTCCATTTTAGTCACTAGGATGTTGTAGATAACCAAAGGATGATGTACTGAGCCTATTTTGGTGCTAATTGAGTGTATTGAGCTTCATTTTGTCTTACTCTGGTCAATGGCTCCATTTTAGTCAGTAGGAAGGTTTAGATAAACAAAGGATGATGTAATGAGCCTATTTTGGTCGAGTGTATTCTGCTTCATTTGGACTTACTTCGGTCAATGGCTCCATTTTAGTCACTAGGAGGTTTAGATAAACAAAGGATGATGTAGATAACCAAAGGATGATGTAATGAGCCTATTTTGGTCCTAATTAAGTGTATTGAGCTTCATTTGGTCTTACTTTGGTCAATGGCTCCATTTTAGTCACTAGGACCAAAGGATGATGTAATGAGCCTATTTGGTCCTAATTGAGTGTATTGAGCTTCATTTGGTCTTACTTTGGTCAATGGCTCCATTTTAGTCAGGATGTTGTAGATAACCAAAGGATGATATAATGAGCCTATTTTGGTCCTAATTGAGTGTATTGAGCTTCATTTGGTCTTACTTTGGTCAATGGCTCCATTTTAGTCACTAGGATGTTGTAGATAACCAAAGGATGATGTAATGAGCCTATTTTGATCCTAATTGAGTGTATTGAGCTTCATTTGTCTTACTTTGGTCAATGGCTCCATTTTAGTCACTAGGATGTTGTAGATAACCAAAGGATGATGTACTGAGCTATTTTGGTGCTAATTGAGTGTATTGAGCTTCATTTTGTCTTACTCTGGTCAATGGCTCCATTTTAGTCCAAAGGATGATGTAATGAGCCTATTTTGGTCCTTATTGAGTGTATTTCTTCATTTGGACTTACTTCGGTCAATGGCTCCATTTTAGTCACTAGGAAGGTTTAGATAAACAAAGGATGATGTAATTTGCCTATTTTGGTCCTAATTGAGTGTATTGAGCTTCATTGGTCTTACTTTGGTCAATGGCTCCATTTTAGTCACTAGGAAGGTTTAGATAACAAAGGATGATGTAATGAGCCTATTTTGGTCGTAATTGAGTGTATTGAGCTTCATTTGGTCTTACTTTTGTCAATGGCTCCATTTTGGTCACTAGGATGTTGTAGATAACCAAAGGATGATGTAATGAGCCTATTTTGGTCCTAATTAGTGTATTGAGCTTCATTTGGTCTTACTTTGGTCAATGGCTCCATTTTAGTCACTAGGATGTTGTAGATAACCAAGGATGATGTAATGAGCCTATTTTGGTCCTAATTAAGTGTATTGAGCTTCATTTGGTCTTACTTTGGTCAATGGCTCCATTTTAGTCACTAGGAAGGTTTAGATAAACAAAGGATGATGTAATGAGCCTATCCTAATTGAGTGTATTGAGCTTCATTTGGTCTTACTTTGGTCAATGGCTCCATTTTAGTCACTAGAATGTTGTAGATAACCAAAGGATGATGTAATGAGCCTATTTTGGTCCTAATTGAGTGTATTGAGCTTCATTTTGTCTTACTTTGGTCAATGGCTCCATTTTAGTCACTAGGATGTTGTAGATAACCAAAGGATGATGTAATGAGCCTATTTTGGTGCTAATTGAGTGTATTGAGCTTTTTGGTCTTACTCTGGTCAATGGCTCCATTTTAGTCACTAGGAAGGTTTAGATAACAAAGGATGATGTAATGCCTATTTTGGTCCTAATTGAGTGTATTGAGCTTCATTTGGTCTTACTTTGGTCAATGGCTCCATTTTAGTCACTAGGAAGGTTTAGATAAACAAAGGATATGTAATGAGCCTATTTTGGTCCTAATTGAGTGTATTGAGCTTCATTTGGTCTTACTTCAATCAATGGTTCCATTTTAGTCACTAGGATGTTGTAGATAACCAAAGATGATGTAATGAGCCTATTTTGGTCTAATTGAGTGTATTGAGCTTCATTTGGTCTTACTTGGTCAAGGCTCCATTTTAGTCACTAGGAAGGTTTAGATAAACAAAGGATGATGTAATGAGCCTATTTTGGTCCTAATTGAGTGTATTGAGCTTCATTTGGTCTTACTTTGGTCAATGGCTCCATTTTAGTCACTAGGATGTTGTAGATAACCAAAGGA